>CAEFZY010057312.1:0-16118 GCA_903066815.1 Brachyrhaphis roseni
ACAGGTCTGCAGTCATAGGTGAGGAGGGAGTAGAGGAAGGGACTCATCACACAGCCTTGTGGCACTCCGGTGTTTATGATGATGATGGATGAGAAGTGGTTGTTCAGCTCTAGTAATTAGGCTTAAACTACTTGGTAAGATTTGGTGTTAAAGACCAAAGCTGTTTTCCCAGCAGCTGGAGATCAGACATTTTTACCTGTGATGTTTTTACCTGTGCAGGTTTAATGAAGCGGAGCGTTTGCTGAAGGAGCTGCAGGCGGCTCACATTTCTCTGAGCAAACAGAACGACACGCTGAGGAAGAACCACGAAGCTCTGCAGCTGCACACAGACAAGTAGGAAGCCGACAGCTGGAGCTTCTCAGCTGCTTTTTATTCTCTGTATTTGAACAAAGTGGAAGTTTGGTTTGGTTTCCGTCTGTTTCAGAATCACATCAGAGCTGCAGGAGAGAGAGACGGAGATCAAATCCCTGCAGCTGGAAGTAGAGAAGAAGAACAGCGACATTGCAGGTTGGTTTGGCAGTGATCTAAACCTTCACCATAACAAACTGTGATAAATGATAATAATTATGTTTTGAGACAATTTTCTAGTATTATAACAGTAATAAAGAACTCATTATCAGAGATCAATAAACTTTAAATTCTGATGAACATTTAACACCAGAAGACATTTTACATTTTTAAAATAAACAAGATAAAACAGAAACTACAAATGAAATGAATTATGAATCTAGTTGAGACCAAAACAGCAGATTGAAGATTTTTATCATCCAGTTTTTGATAGAAAGAAACAATAAATCATGGAAACGGAAGTTATTGAGCTCGTTTTTATTTATTCAATTTATTGATTATTGCAACAGGCATACAGTGCAGTTATCAGTTTGTAAATGTTTCTGCTGATTTGTTTCAGGCCTACATGCAGACCTGCAGTCCAGAGAGGAGACGCTGAGGGAGAAGGACCAGGAGAGGAGAGACCTGGAGGAGATGGTGGACGTTCTCAGGAAGGAGCTGAACAAAACGGAGCAAGCCAGGAAGGACGTTAGCATCAAGGTGAGCGGCTAGCAGTTGATAACTAGTAGCTGTTAGCAATCGGACAAAACAAGCACAGTTCTTGTTTGTTTTGGGTTTATTTCCACAAATCTGCTAAAGATGGCCTCCTAAAATGGCCGCCTCCAGTAAACCAGAGCTTCTGTACAAAATCACAAAGCATCAGAAAGTCCATTTCTCTACACCAGGGGGCCCAAAGTGGGTCCTTTAGGCCCGGCATCCTGCACGTTTTAGTTCAGTCTCTGGCAGTAAGAACCGTTTCAGCAGGTCCATGTTCTTCTAGCGAACCATCATTTGGTCCTGGTGCGTTAAACCAGGGAGAGACTGAAACCTGCAGGATGCCGGGCCTCCAGAACCCACTTTGGGCTCCACTGATCTACACAAATAGAAGGAAGAATCTCCAGTAGCAGTCAGTCTTCCAACGACTCTGAAGAGTCCTCTGACTGAAGACTTTCATCCATGACCATTTGCTGGAGCTTATTAAATACTAGAGCAATTTATTATTGGGTTATATTGATTGATATTATTGATTATATTTGAATTTTGTCTGAATTCAACTCAGAATATTTTTAATTCTGAAATAAAAGCTACATTCACGTTAAGGTTTTTAATATTTTCCCCCTTGGTGGCCAATAGCTGTGGAGGTTTCTGCAGGAAAAGCTGCTGATGATGGAAAACTCTAAACTGCAGCTTAATGACGCTCGGTCTTCCTCTGACCTTTGACCTCTGGCAGGTGTCGTCTCTGGAGCTGCAGAAGAGCCAGCTGGAGAGCAAGCTAAAGCAGAAGGAAGACGAGCTGAACAAACACTCGGCCATGATCGCCATGATCCACAGCCTGAGCAGCGGGAAGCTGAAGAGCGACGTCAACCTGTCGCTCTGACCACAGCGCCCCCATCAGGACGGGAGAGCAGCTACACTTATGAGCTCAAAGTTCGATTCTAAACATTAATTCACTTTTTTAGACTCAATAAAACACATGAATGAATATCTTTTTTTCTGAACTTGTACTTTTATTGTTTGTTTTTATTGTTTATATTTGAATGTAAATGTAGTCAATAAATTAATGTCAACAACAAATCCCTTGGATCAAATTTTCTTTCTGTATAAATAATAAAAACTTGAATTCTAAATGTGCACCGATAGTTTAATGCCAATACCAATTTCTTTGTCTGAAATACTAAATATAACAAGTATTTAATTTACTCTCAATATCGTTAGACTAAAATAACTAAAACTGGTTACATTTTTTCCGAGGGTTTCAGCTGCAGATGAGATGTTATTTAAATAATTTATTATATCTGCAGGTCAGGAAAAACAACCAGGTCTGGGTTTATCTTGTAACATTGAATTCAGCTTTCTAAGACAAGCAGTTTAATCAGTTTGTTATTTTACTTTATCCAGCAGGTAAGCTTGGTTATAATTGTCCCAGAATTAATGAAATCTTTAGGAAACTTCCTGCACAGTCTGGGATTTCTCCCCTTCACTTGGATTCCTCTGGACCGTTTTTGAACGGGCCAATCAGCCAACAGAAGGAGTTGTGAACTGTGACATAATTTTTCTGCTCTGTTTTAGAGTTGTGTGCCAGCAGCAGAGGAAGTGAAACAATAGTAATCCAGAGTCCACACAGTATTTGCTTTAGCCCACACACTATAGGAAATAGGAGCTAATTTTTAACCAGTGTGTTTTCTGTGCTCTTATTGAGTTGACATGGCTGAAAGGGAATTAAATTGAAATTATATTCTCAATTTAGGAACATATCAAAATGACAACAGTGGAGGAATTCCTACAATCATATGGAGCTAAATCTGTGCCAAAAGAAAAACAAAAATATTTGAAACTGGTAAATTATTTTGAAACTGAAAAAAAAGTTTTGGAACTTGCTGCCACGGACATTTCAACAAGGCAGTTCAAAGTGCTTTGTATCCTAAAAACACAAAAATGCAAGAGACACCAGACAGTCAACAACTGAGAAAACTGGTAAACTTGACATTTTATTGAGTGTCATTGTGAAACATGTAGGTGAATGTTTCATTCAGCTCCTTCAGACTAGCCGGCAGTGATCCTGCAGCTGTTGTTCTTTCAGCAGCTGGCCTTTTTACAGTCTGAATACTCCAATTTTGTCACAATTAATCCAATTAAATGTAAATATAATCAATTTAAGCAGCGTGTTAAACATAGTGCAGTGATATTTGTGTTAACATCCCAGTTCTGCAGAATAAATAAATTCTTGGAATGTTCTGCATGTTTCCGTCTCGCCTCGTTCTGCTTCCTGTAAGGAGAAGAGCTGCCGGTCCGCCAGCCTGTTGTCGCTTTTCTATTTTCTGCCCTCTGTGTTTCTGCAGCTGCTGCTTGTCACTCACAGTTTCCTGCGTGAAGGTCGGCGGGTAGAGCTGGTTCTGGTCCGGTCAGGCAGTCCGCCATGGAGCTGCACCGAGCAGCGCTGGTCGCCCTGTTGCTGCTGACGCTCCTCTCCTCAGGTCAGTTCACCTCAACCTCCAGCTGATCTGGTTTCTGTCGCTCCGAAGTCTGATTTAATCCTGCTTTAGGTCCAGTGTTGGGCGTAAACATGCTTCTAAAGAAATGAAAACATTTCACTGAAAAAACATTAAATCTTACCAAGTTATAAGAGAAATAATCTGCCAGTGGAACTAAAACGTTTTTAAAATCAATATTAAGAAATTATTGACTTACAACAAGCTACTATGTGTTACTGTAATTTAGTTTTGTCTTATTTCAGCTGTAATATGATGGTTGCATTAGGAACTAAACCAAAAACATGTTTTCTGTTTAAAAACCCTAAACCAAATAAATTCTTCATAAATTTCACATTTTAAGAAAATCTTCTTTATAAGTATCAACTTTCTAAGATATTAGCTGAACAAATTGGCCACAAACTAATCAGAACATAATTATTTTGTTTCTTAAAAAAAAATCTATTAGTTTTCAGATGTTTTCATACGATCCAATAAACCTTCAAAACTGAAACTTAAACAGCAGAAAAACTGATGAAAACTAAAATAACAGCAAATTATTTGTGAGGTTTGAAACTGAGGAGGAAAGAAAAGCCAAAAAAAATCAACTAAGACTAGAACAACTTTAATATATTTTACTGAAGTAAAAGCAAAAAACATTCATCCAAGAAAATACTGAGGAGGAAAAAAGTATTTGGTAAAAAGTACTGAAGTACTGATCAAATGATTAATCCTTTAAAATGTAAATATTACATCATCAGACTGAGAAAAATATCAAGTTAAGAGGAAATTTTGGTATTTTAAGGATCAAAATTTAGATTTTTGTTCAATCCTGGTCAGTTCTGCTGGTTCCATTTGGTTCTGTTGGTTCCGGTCGATTCTGGTGGTTCTGGTGGTTCCGGTCGGTTCTGGTGGTATTAATCCCAGCTGTCTCAGCATGTGGCCTCAGAAACCTGATCCGTTTCTCTCAGGTTTCTGACAGAGTGACGCTCCAAACAGTTTGTTTGTTTTGTTTTATCCAATAATCCACCAGACAGAAACACGTTGCAGGTTTTATTAAAGTTTTATAATGTTTAAATATTAAATTATTAACAATTTGATCAGTTACTCAGTACAGTAACTTCTTACCAAATACGTTTTACTTTTACTTGAGTAAAAACATGTTGAAGTTTCTTTACTCTAACAGTTCGTAGTTCTCTGCCCTCCTCTGGTTATGATGATATTTTGATAATTATTTGCCACACAGCATCACAGTGCAGAATATTCTCTTTGCATTCTAGAGAATATTTCTCCTTTCTAGACTCTGTTAGGGTCATTAAGGTCATTCTCTCTCTTAAGGTCAAAGGTGCTTTATGAATAACTTTTAAAAAGAAATAAAATCTTAAGAGTTTCTCTAAACGCCAGCAGGAGTTTCTGCACCGTAGCTTAATGAAGCTAATGTTGAATCTGTTTTGTGTCAGAGTGTTTGTGCCGGAACGAGGAGGAGCGTCTGATCAACCACCTGTTCATAGAGAAAGGATACAACAAGGAGCTGCGACCCGTGAAGAAGCAGCAGGAGGTGGTGGACGTTTATCTGGCGCTGACGCTGTCCAACCTGATCTCTCTGGTAGGAAACCTGCCGGTTCCTGGAGTCTGTAGGGAAAAACATGTTTATGGAACAATTAATCCTGATGAACCAGTTATTGAAATGATCAACTCATTCAGATTTGGTTAATCGTTAACTGGAGTATGCAGACTTTACAAATGGCTGAGAAAATAACCCTCAGAGCAGCAATTAAACCAAAACTGTACTATATATATACAATTAGTGTTTTAAATTAAAGGCTAATTTAACTTAGCGTTTAAATTAAATTAAATGTATCATTACAGGATGTATGTATCATTACATCCTGTAATGATACAGGATGTAATGATAAACCAATAACAAACTGTTCACCTATCAATAAATAGTTGCCTCTACATTCTTAAAACACATATCAGGATTTAAAGATTATTCTTATGATTTTTTTTGCAATCAAAATTACAGATTTAAAAATATTTTACATTATTTGTGCTGATGTATAAATATAACTTCTTGTTACTCTGCAGCAGTGTGGTAAAAGTAAGAAACACTGCCACCTGCAGGCAGGAGTTAGTCACTTAAACCCAAAGATTTTGACCATTTTTCAGAAAAATTGCAATAAATTCCAAGTTATGAATGAATTAGGGTGAAACCGTGCAGGGATCTGTGGATTTTGCAGCAATTTTTGCAAACATGGAATCGCAAAAAACTGGAGTGGCTGAGTCTGGAGGGCCACATAAGAAGCTGCTGAGGGCCAGATTTGGCCCCCGAGCCTCGAGTTTGACACATAATGGCCCTAAAGGAATTCTGTTATTGCAGAAAGAAATTAAATTATTTATTTATTTGAATCTTTTAATGCATTTTTAATACTGGATAAAAAAAAGTTTAAGCAGTTAAACAAAAAATCTGTAAAACGTCGATTTTTCTTAAATCATCAGAATAATCAATTATTAAAATAACCGCTAGTTGCAGCCCTATCTGAAAAGTGTGGCATGCATCTGTTCTCTCCCTCCTCTAGAAAGAAGTAGACGAGACGCTGCTGACAAACGTGTGGATCGAGCATGTACGTCAGAGTGTTTTTAAATGTTTTAATCAAATCAAACCTCCGATCTGATCCGCGTTTCTGTGACGCAGACATGGATCGACTACCGGCTGTCGTGGAACGCCAGCGAGTTCGACGGCATCGAGATGCTGCGCCTGCCGCCCAGCATGGTGTGGCTGCCGGAGATCGTCCTGGAAAACAAGTAAAACTACATTTTACACAAATCAGGACAAATAAATCGATTAAACAAAGTTTGCTGTTTAAACATTACATTTCTGGAAAATTGCTATTTTGTTTCACCAAACACTCCCTGGGTTTCCATAGATGAACATTATTATTGTCTAGTTTCTAGTTCACTTGAAGTTAGACAAGTAAAATGTTATTTTATTTTTCATTTAAAGGGTTAATTATTAGTATGTTCTCTATGTTTCATAAATGCAAAAACTCGTTGAATATATTGTTAAAAAATAAATAGTACATGTTTTTTAATAGTGCGTGTTGTGGGACGGAGGGTGAGTAGTTGATCTGGTTGCAGTGACGTCATCGTGACGTCATCGCTCCCTGTGTTTAGTAACGACGCCCAGTTCCAGGTTGCCTACTACAGCAACGTCCTGGTGTATCCGGACGGTCTCTGCTACTGGTTGCCTCCCGCCATCTTCCGCTCCTCCTGCTCCATCAACGTCAACTATTTTCCCTTCGACTGGCAGAACTGCACGCTCAAATTCACGTAGGTGGCGATGAAACGGCGCCCCCTGCAGGTCGGGAGAGGTAAAGACTCTGTGTGTTTCTGCAGCTCCCTGACCTACAACGCCAAAGAGATCAAGATGCTGCTGAAGCAGGACGGGAACGAAACCCACCAGCACACCGTGGAGTGGATCGTCATCGACCCGGCCAGCTTCACAGGCAACGTCTTTATCCTTTAAACACCAAACGTCCAAACCTTCTACAATGACGGTCAACGGTTTAGACTCCATCGTAAACGCAGACCAAAAACCCCCAAACTAAAATCAGGCAAATAAAGGAGCTGATATTTATTGTTGCTCCAAAACTGGAAAGTGATTTTTATGACGGTGTTTCAGGGCCTTAGTAGGAAGAAGAAAAGGACATTTCCACCAAAAACTGAAATTTTGTGATTAATCTCAGAAATCTTCTAGAGTTTTTTTGGCATAAATTTATTACATATTACTGCTTTAATTCTGCATGTTGTATTAAAATAAATGTTTCTACTTTTCAGTTTGTCTTGGTTCTATTGAACACATTTATTTTCAGTTATCAGAACAGGTTTTGGGTGACTTTGTTTCAAAGCATTTGCTATATTTAGAATAAGAGCTGATTTGGTTGCTACAAAGTCGGATTTTCTGGATAAACTTGGTTTTACTTTTTGGTAAAACTTGGTTATGAAAACATGAACATATTGAGTGACAGAGGAAGGATCTGTGATAACGCTCCTTAGTGCACTGAGGATGCAACAGTTTGTCTCTGAAAAAATTCACATTCTAGAACACAAATGTCTGCTAAACGTCTGAGAAACATGAATCTTATCTGACACAAAAACCAAAATATCTTCAAAAACTGCAGCAGGAACTCTGATGGGAATCAAAATGGAGATTGGATTGAGAATAAAGTGTGAATTAGGAGCTGATGATGTAAAGTTTGTGCCTGCAGAGAACGGCGAGTGGGAGATCATCCACCGGCCGGCCAAGAAAAACATCTACAAGCACATCCCCATGGACAGCAACAAGCACCAGGACATCACCTTCTACCTGGTCATCAAACGCAAGCCGCTCTTCTACATCGTCAACATCATCATCCCCTGTGTGCTCATCTCCTTCCTGGCCTCGCTGGTCTACTACCTGCCTGCCGACAGTCAGTACAGAACCACTCCGCCCGACGCTCAGCTGCTTTACAAACTCTGAAGGTCACTCAGAGGTCACTCAGAGGTCACTCAGAGGTCACTTAGAGGAAAGACTCTTCTGCAGAAGATCTGTTGTTAATAGCTAGAGTAAACCTTATTCTGAAGGTCTGAACATAGACAGACATGACTTCCTGTCAGGAACAGGAAGGAGTCATTCAATAAAAAATTACATTTTAATACAAGTTTTAAATTAAATGTCTTTATTTGCTGAATTAAGCAACGTTGATATTTTTTAAATGGAAGTTTTCACTTAACACTAAATTAAAATAAGATTATTTACCAAATAAAGCAAAGTTGATAGTTTTAATGGATTTTTACTTCACTTTTATTTTATTTTGCATTAAAATATTGTTATAATTGACACTTTTAATTCACCTTTAATGTAAGTTTTAATATAACTTTTAAATTAAATGTCATTATTTACTGAATAAAGCTAAATTGACACTTTTATTGAGTTTTAAATTAACTTTCAACACAACTTTGCATTAAAATGTCATTATTCATCTGGTTGAAGTCAGATTTAAAGTTTTGTGATTTTTCTTCAGGTGGGGAGAAGATGACTCTGTCCATCTCCGTCCTGCTGGCTCAGTCCGTCTTCCTGCTGCTGATTTCCCAGCGGCTGCCGGAGACGTCCATGTCCGTCCCCCTCATAGTCAAGTAGGAAAACAGTCATTTTGTTTTTCAGTAGCTGCAGGAGGAAACACTTTAGAGTTCCTGATTGTCCTTAAATCATTATTTTAAAACATATTTTCAGTCCAGGACTTCCTTTCAGAATGAAGTGGTGTTTTTGTTGTGGCATAAAAACATTTTAAATAAAAGTTGTAACAAAGATTAAATTGGACCTAGCAACAATAAATTAGCTTTTAGGTTCTTTTGTTGGTTTCACTAAACACAACATTTTACCAAGTATTTTTGGTCTAGATTTTAGAGCAAATAAATTTCTAAAGCTAACTTAAAAGTAACTTTTCAGTTTGTTTTAAGTCAATAATTCTTTAATAATAATGAAATTCACTAGCAGATTAATTCACTTGCGCATCACAAACCTGGAAGAAACTGAAAATCAGCCGAAACGCTGATCTCCTTTAACTCAAGGCTGAAAACCCAACTGGGTTGAGTTACTTTAGAACCGTAATAAATGAAACATTAACCAACATATTTGATAAGAATTGATGGTTTTGATCAAACATTACATCAATATGTAAAATCTGTTCCTGGTTTATTAATTAGTGACTGCTTGATGTTTTTATGTGTTTTTATTTTTGTGTTTTTATGAAGTAAAGCACTTTGAACTGCCTTGTTGTTGATTCATAAAACATTTTCCATGTTATAAGTGAAATAATTTAGCAATGGAACTAAAACTTTTGCTTTTCATCAACATTAAGGAAATATTTACTTAAAACAAACTCATATATGTTGCTGAAAAGTCAATTGTAAGTTAGTTTTGTCTTATTTCAGATGAGCTGATATTTACAGTAGAAACTAGACAGAAATCCTTGGATGTTTGATGGAGCAGCATTTACAGTTTTTTTACCTTTCTAAGTTTTTCTGTTTGTGTTTTTGCTCAGATATTTGATGTTCATCATGGTTCTTGTCACCATCGTCGTGTTGAACTGCGTCGTCGTTCTCAATCTGCACTTCAGGACGCCCAGCACACACGTCATGTCTGAATGGACCAAGAAGGTAAAGAGCAGAAAAATCACAACATTTCATATTTTGTGGTTCTCATTTCACATTCTGACAGACAAACTGAAACTTTATGCAGGAAAGGAGAAAGAAAGGACAGAACAGAGAAGTTGAAGTTAATCAGAGAATAAATGGAGGACAAAAACTAAATCAATCAAGTTCATTTGATTAATATTGATGAAAAAACAAAACTCCTAGTTCCGCTGGTTGATTGTTTAATGTATAAAATGGGAGAATGTTTTGTTATCTATCAGTTTATTTGTGTTGCACATTTCAGCAACCAGGAAGCTCAAAGAGCTTTAACGGGTAAAAACATTAAAATGAAACATCAGAGAGTCAGAAACAAACATTTTCATGATTGTCATCAAAACCATCAATAAATGTTTCATTTATTATAGTTCTAAAGTAACTCAACCCAGTTGGGTTTCCAGCCTTGAGTTAAAGGAGATCAGTGTTTCGGCTCATTTTCAGTTTCTTCCAGGTTTGTGATGCATAAGTGAATTAATCTGCTAGTGAATTTCATTGTTATTAAAGAATTATTGACTTAAAACAAACCTCTATATCTTGCGGAAAAGTTTCTTTTAAACTAAGTTACTTTCATTAACATATTTGGTAAGATTTTGTGTTTTTTCAGTGTACAGCTTGTTTGAGAAACAGAAACCTGCATAACAATGAAAACCTGCACATTTACTGCTGCAATTTAACCTTCATTACAAATAATATATATATATATATATTATTTTTTATGCTACAACAAAAAGTTTAGGATGACCTGGACCGGAGTTTGTTCCAGATCTACAGTGCATAGAAGCTGAATGTTTCTCCATGTTTGGTTCTGGTTCTTTAAGATCTTCAAGCCGTTCAGTGATTATAAACTAACTGCAGGATTTTAAAGTCTCTTCATTTGTATTTTAACATTAAATGCCCAGTTTTTCCTGGAGCGGTTGCCCCGGATCCTCCACATGTCCCACCCAGCGGACGACGAGCCGGCGTGGGATGGAGCGTTGCCACGGCGATCCAGCTCTGTGGGATACATCGCTGCAGCGGAGGAATATTACAGCATCAAGTCCCGCAGCGAGCTGATGTTTGAGAGGCAGTCAGAGAGACACGGACTGTCCAAACGACCCACGCCCGCCTCAGGTACGTCCAGACAGAACCAAACTGAACCGAACAGAACCAGCAGGTTCTGAACAGGCTGCGTGTGTTCAGCGTTGAAGCCGGTGGAAAGCGATGGAGCGATGGATCAGCTGTACGGAGAGATGAAGCCGGCGGTGGACGGAGCGAACTACATCGTCCAACACATGCGCAACAAGAACGACTATAATGAGGTGAGAGGAGGAAAATATCTGAGGAAATAGAAAATATCTGAGGAAATAGAAAACATCTGAGGAAATAGAAAATATCTGAGGACATAGAAAACATCTGAGGAAATAGAAAACATCTGAGGAAATAGAAAATATCTGAGGAAATAGAAAATATCTGAGGAAATAGAAAATATCTGAGGAAATAGAAAATATCTGAGGAAATAGAAAACATCTGAGGAAATAGAAAATATCTGAGGAAATAGAAAACATCTGAAGAAATAGAAAATATCTGAGGAAATAGAAAATATCTGAGGAAATAGAAAACATCTGAGGAAATAGAAAACATCTGAGGAAATAGAAAACATCTGAGGAAATAGAAAATATCTGAGGAAATAGAAAATATCTGAGGAAATAGAAAATATCTGAGGAAATAGAAAATATCTGAGGAAATAGAAATTCCTCCAAAAACAAACTCTATAATGATCAAAACTTTATTCAACTGAATGTTACAAAACAGCAGAGTAAATTAGAGCTTTAAGATTTATCTGGAACAATTAAAATAACATTTTCAAAGCTATTATAAATAAAATTAGTTTAGCTATTAGCTCGTTAGCAGAAGACAGTCCACCACTGAGCTTCTTCTCCTCACACTTTTATTTATTTAGGGTTATTTTTTAGTTAATTTCTCATCTTGGCCCTTAAGCGTTTTAGGTGGATCATGTTTCCTTCTCCTCCTGCTATAGGAGCTGAGGTGATCTAGGATCATAGATCTATGCCTGCCAGCAGGGCCGCTCTTAGGAGGCTGCGGGCCCCTGGGCTCCGGGCCCTATATATAGATATTATTATTATTATTGGTCCTAAATTGGACCAATAATAATCAAACATTTATGATGGACGTTTGCCAGAACAAATCAGACATTTTTTCAACAACACCGCCAAAATCCTCTCAGTGATGAAATGAAGGCATTCTGACTTTATTCATTCACAAAAATACAAAAAAGCATCTTCGGGCCCCCGAAGCGCCGGGCCCCCCAAGCGCCGGGCTGCAGCCCTGGTAAGTCCAGGCTAAAATCCGGACTTGCCTGCTGGATCCGTAGAGTCCAGATCCAGATGTTCTGTGTTTGCAGGAGAAGGACAACTGGAGCGGCATCGCCCGTACGGTGGACCGGCTCTGCCTCTTCCTCATCACCCCGGTGATGACCTTCGGCACCGTCATCATCTTCCTCATGGGGATCTGTAACCACCCGCCCCGCCTGCCCTTCCAGGGAGACCCTCACGACTACAGCGAGGAAAACCCGCGCCTGCTGTGACACCGACCCGACAGACCCGGTTCCGGTTCTACTCTTTATCCACTTCATGTTTTTTCTCTTCTTGAGTTTTCTGAGGTTGAAGTGAATATTTTATATCTGGTTTTCAGTTTGTGTTTCCAAAACATCAGTTTTATTTAAATTACCTAGAAGTATTGCTTAATAAGATAAGTTTTATTTTTCATTGAATTCCATCATTTACTTCCGCATTCACCAAACATCACAATATAAATGACATTTTATTATTTTAAAAAACAAAAACTTATTTCAGAAAATTGTGGAAAAAGTGTTTTTGGCAGCCTAAAAAAACCTGCATGTTTTTTAAATGTATAATCTATTTTATCCTTTATTTTGTGAAGAGCAATAAAACCAAATTAAAAACATGAAGAATTGTTTATATTCTTGTTTTTAATTTTCTAAACTGATTTTCCGTTAATTGGTTTGATTGATTATTAATAATAATCTCAATACTTTCACAGAAAAATAAAACTACTGCATGTTTTTGCTTGTGTAATAAAGTAAATTTGATCCTGTAATATAATTTTGTAGCTCAATAAAACCAGATTTAAGCATGAAGACATTGTGTGACTTTTTAATGGATTTTTGTTTTATTGTTTTGATTGAATAGTTAGAATAATAAGTTCTTAAGGTTTTTTATATTAAGTCTGAGAAAAGAAAATATTTTTCACTGAAAATGATGCTGTTGGAAACAGGAAACACAGTTAGTTAGTTAGTTAGTTAGTTAGTTATGTTGAACTGAGTTTTCATGAATTTCTCTAAAGTCAAATGTTGCAGTGAATCAAACTGGCTTTAATATGAACATACAACATCTTTTGTTTTCTCTTTTACATCAACTTGTAAATAAAAACAGTAAACAAAACAAAAACTTTAAAATATGATAAATTAATGTTTCAATAAATACTTGTATGTAATAAGCACAAAACTATTAAATACACATTTGCTACCAAGTAAAAGATATTTAAGGAAGAAATGTGAAAACAGAATATCCAGTAGAGATGGAGTAAAACAGGAATCACAAAGAGGAATATTGTAATGAAACATTGAGAATAAGACAAATTAGAAATATAAATTTCCATCTGATGAAAGTTAGCAATGAAGCTGATACTGAGCTGAATATCTGTTAAATATATTAACAGTTCAGACGTGAAATAAAGTCACCAATAAAACTCACAGCAACGGTGCAAAAGCGAATCATGTCCTGATGTGAATCAGGAGTCTTCACAGTGACTGCAGTGGCAGAAAGTTAAATAAAGTTGGTCAACAACCTCAGAATATAAAATCAGTAGAAACGAAAACATGTTAATAAATCAGAATATTGTCATTGGTAGGAATGTTTAACTCCAGGTTTCCATTCACAGATCCTGGACATGAATGTTACAATCATTTTGAGCTTTTACTGATTTATTAGACCTTGTTTTTGTTTTTTACTTTAATATAGAAAAACACAGATAGAAAGGCAATGCAGGGCTAGCTGCCTTGTCCAGAGGCACTCAGGCAAGGCGGGTTCAGGCACACATTTTGACTGGCTACTGCAGCATAGAAACTTTGGCAACATGTAGAGGATTTGTTTGGCCACAATCAACACTCAGAAAAGAAGCTCAGCAACGAAGAAGCAACATAAAACATCAGATTACAGGTTTTAAATTCCTCTGATGGTGGCAGTAAAATACGGAGCTGGTCCTCAGGCTGGAATGTTTAACACTTGGTCCTTGGGGGCTTGTCCGGGATACATCAGCACCCGGGTGCCAGGACAGGACATGGTGTCCTCCGGGACGCCGCCGGCGGGGCTGAGGGGGAACAGAAAATAAGTTGGTACCTCCTGCTGGGTTTGCTTGCAGTAATGACTGAACGGAAATTTAAAGAAAGTCAAAAACAACGAGAGAGAAAACGTAACATTTGGTTTGATCCGTTATTCTTACCAGTCAGGCTGAGCAGACTGCAGTTTTCTGGTCTGTGTCAAAAACACATCACAGTCATGATTATAATGTAAAATAAAACACTAATAAAAAGTAATGTTTTTAACTAACCTTTACTTTCAATATGTAGTCCATAATTGTCATTACAATCAATAATAAAATACCAAACAGTATAGCCACGAGGATCAGGACACTGGTGATATCTGGAAGAAAAACAAAGTGAGACAAATGTCTTCAGCACTTTGGACAGATGCTGCTTTGTGCTTTAATATAGAAAATAATAAAGAGGCGACTAAATGTCTTTGGGTCTGGTTGGGGCAGTTGCTGAGTAGATTGACCATCCATGTTACTGGATTCTATAAAATGTGGCTTAAAGCTGAGATGATGATGTTTGGATATGTAAAAATATATATTCTCTCTGCATATGAATCTATAAATAGTTTTCTGTCAGTTCTGTAAAGATACAGAGAGAACAAAGCAAATTTCTCTTTTATATTGGCCAATAATTTAATTTAATTGTCGCTGTAGCAACCATGGTTTAAAATTGAAAAACTTTGGCTCCTTTATACTTTATGAAATATTTCATCCTATTTGATGATTGCTCTGAATATCGCCACGTTCTACGAACAGATGATGCAATGATGTAGCGTCTAGGAGAAACACCGTCCTGCTTCACAACAAGCAAAACTAATAAAACAAAATAACACGGAGACCTTAAGGAACACGGACATGTTTTTCTAAAAGCAACAACTCTGAACCTGAACAGTCAGCTGAACTAGAACTGCAACACCAGAGCTGCTCTACTGTTAATCTACGGGCTCGTTGTGCTTCGTTAAGCTGCAGAAGCAAAACGCCTGAACCATAAAATTCCCTGTTACTCTCTGACTCTAACGACAATAAACTCATGTAAAATACTTGAAAATAAGGTAAAAACATTTTCCATTAGAATGAATGAAAAATGTTTAGATACTTAAATAGAAGAAAAATATCTGAGAATATTGCCTTATAGCATAAGCTAAAGCTAATGTTAGCCACAAAGTTTAAAGACAGTAAAACTCACCTTCGTATCTGTGAATTTATAACGAGGTGGACATCTAAAACCTTTCTCCAGCTAATTGTTGGGGCTTTGGGTTGATGTTCATCATTAATTGTTACCTTGGAAAAGCCCTTTAAGCCCCCAGTGGAAAATGACATTTTCAACAGACCGGAAACGATCGACCCGCTTTCTCCCAAACCCGGAAGCTGAGGGGCAAAGAGGCACCTTTTGTAAAAAAAATAAAAAATAAAAAAATTAAAAAAAATTCCGCCAGCAGCGCCCCCTGCTGTCCTCTGAACGGCCCGTTGAGAAAAAAAAAAAAAAAACACCAGATCAATGATAGGACTTATTTACGTTTTTACAAAGGAATTACAGCGCGCAGCTGCTGCCAGTTACTGTCCGCACATAGATGAAGCACATAGAGAAAAAACAGAAGGACATATTGATGGGGACATCTCCACTCCAGTCCTTCAGGACGTCACGTCTATAGGTGATACTCACCGATGTTACCGACGACTTTAACAAATGCCTCGCAAGGCATTTTGCCGGTTGAGTTGTTCCGCTGCATCGAACCACAGACAGCAGTGATGGATTATCTGAATCAGGCTGCAGGCTTGTACCGAGTACAGAGGGGGCGTGTCAGATGAAGCCTTGTGTTGTCTTGCTGAAAACCACGTGACTAGCAACAAACGACGCATCGCATTGCATGGGTCACGTGACTGCTTCATTTTGCGTGTCGGCTTTCAAAATAAAAGCGTGATGAGCCGCTGATTCATGGGTATTTGATCGCATCAGAGGAGTATTTTACGGAGCCCCCT
>CAEFZY010057315.1:0-15559 GCA_903066815.1 Brachyrhaphis roseni
TATATATATATATATATATATATATATATATCAGTGTCAGTTATCCACCATATTAGCAATATTAATATTGGATATTGACATTGGCCCAAGTGTTCATAATGGTGAATCTCTGCTATTTATTTATTCATGTTTTAAAATGTCATCACTGACCCACATCTACAGGCTTATTTAACAACCTGTCTTCTTTTTTTTTTTTTTTTTTACAGCTTAGTAAATCTCGAGTTAATTAATATGTTAGCACCATTATTCTGGTCATGAACAGTTTTATCTCTGCCTATGCCTAACAAGCTTTGCTGCAGGATTCCATTTTAACTGAGCGTTCAGGATTTTCTCCTCCTGTAGGTTCCACCCACATCCTCACACCCCCTAGATACCTAAAGGATCTGCAGCACCCAGACTTCCTGGATCCCAACGCCCTACCAGAGGGCGTAGAGGAATCACCGGCACAATAAAAACACATTCTCAAGTAAATATTTAAATGTTATGTTCCCTTGTGTTAGCTGCTGGCTATCTGACAAACCTCAGCACTGTTCCCTTCACTTCAATGCGTGCTGCTGTTGATGTTGGCTATGTTTTCCCAAGGTCTTTCCAACATTGACCCCGTCACATTCATGGTTCAGTAATTACTGGTGATTCATCTGCAGTGATTACTTTTATAAAGAACTTATAGGTCATACAAATAAAGACAGCCTCTTGTAACAAGAATGCTGTTTATGCTATGAAAAAGCTGCAACCTTACAGATTAAATTTTATCAAAAGAATTATAGCTTCACACTCCAAAGATTTCCTAAGAACGACAGTTCCACATCTGTTGTTTTGCAGGGACTGTGCTCTTAGACATGTTGCCAACACTGTGGTACTGATTTCTGCAGCACAGACACTGTAAGATGAACAGAAAGTCCCTTATTTCACTTTCCTGTGCTGTTCAATGTTTTCCTGGTGGTTTCATTTCCCTGTGTGCTTGTTTTGTGTCTTTCTTTGCTTTATATTTCATGTTGGTTCTGATCATCGCCTATCCATTTAACTCAACCTACTTTCTTTTTTGTGGTTATTTCTTGCTATAATGTAAATGTTATTTTTTCTGTTTATGAATAGCCTGATAAATAGCATAATTTTTCCTGAAGTTATTACCAGAATAAACAGCATCAAATGTACTGTTTACATTTGATGTCATGCTGAAAGAGTTTTGGTATGGAATTATAAACTCTATCATGCTCTCTGACCTGTTGTAAGAGTGTAATACATTTAAGTCATGTAATACATCATATACAGTAAAGCAAATAGGTTATGAATTTCCCTACACTCCCAAAGGGTTGGAGGTATCTGTCAGTAGGGATTAGTTACTGTCATTACTGTCATTTCTCTGATTTGGTTTTGCTCCCTTGCTGATGAGTTTTCCCCAAATTGTAACTTTTATTATTTTATTAGTATTTATTATTTCCTTTATTTTAAAAGCAGAACCAGCTTGTGGTGTTTTCATCTGGAACAACATTATCTCTTCCTTTGGATGCATCTGGGTACTTCCATTCCCCATTGGCATCACTTCAACATCACCGGCACCTGCAACACTCTGACGCTAACTGGTTTCCAGTCCTTGAGCCAAATCTGATTCTTACCACAACACAATTGGTCATAACTCAGCAGTCAAACTCAACATATTGTTATATCTTCATTTTGTTTCTAATCTCTGCCTCAAACATGCATTCTACTGCCATTAACTTAATGTATTAATGTCAGTGACTTTATTTAGAATTTCATTGAGCCTAATTTTATTGCTGCAAGATTTATGCCACACTTAAGATGAACATGATGTGGTGCTGTGGTGGTGGTGCAGGTTTAAAGCACAACCCATATATGGAGGCTTTAGTCCTCAACTCGAACGTCACAGATTCGAGTTCCGACCTGATGACCTTTGCTGCATGTCTTCCCCTTCTCTCATTACCCACTTTTCTGTTAATTTACTATCAAATAAAGGCCACTAGAGTCAATAGAACCTTTTAAAAAATATGAATATGGCAGATTATTCATGGTGTCATAGTCCTAATAGGTTTATAGTCAGGGAACGACAAGATGTGTTTAGAGTTTTATTGTTGGTTATAAAGAGGTACAGTCAAACTATAAACCAGCAAGCATGTTAAGGGATGAGTGGGAATGAGTCAGCTCTGCAGAATAAGGAGAACCTTAAAGAGCAGCTCAGACTTTGATGCTGGATTCTGAAAGATGTTTATGAAACACTTTGGGAATTCTTGAAATCCAGTTCTTCCTTGATCAGACACATTATGACGTCAGACGCTCATTCTTAAAATGTCACCTTCTTAAAATAATGGCCTAAATTGTAAAACAGAAAATCACTTTTGGCAATAAATGACTTTTGCCGTTATTTTGGGAAGGTGACAAATATGCATGTTTGAAACTGATCTGCTAACAGAAAAAGGTTAAAGCCTGTGTGATTTTGCTCAGGTCTCTTATTCACATAGACATTCTGATATCACACTGTCTTCCTGTCCAATTTCAGTCAGCATCTTATTGTTACAAGATGCATTTGAAGACCATTGGATTTCTGTTTATCTGAGTCTCCAGATAAAGATGCTGAAAAGTAAACCTGCATTCTCCTGTGTTTTCTCAGGATCAACAGAAATCCTCACCCCGTCTTGCCTTCTTAAAACCCTGAAAGATTTGGAGAAGGGAGAGCAGCCCAGTTAACGTGTTCTTTCATCAGCCCCCAAAAGTCAAAGCTTTGTGCAGCCAGTGTTAACCCCCAACCTAAACATAGCACTTCTTGTTGTATACTGTTGAGCCACTGTAACGTGACGCTGTTGTTTAAATGATAGGTTTGTTGGATTTGCTGTGCTGAATTTTGCTGCAGTTTATTTGTGGCATGTAGGGAATTTATGATGATTGAATAAACTTGTGATTTAGTTTAGATAATAAGATGGCATGCAGAGAATAATACATTATTTATTCAGAGATTCATTTGTAACTAAACAGTTGTGTGTTTCTTAGAAGCAAACATGCTATAAATATGCAGAATTATGATATTTCATGTGCAATGACGTGTTGGACCACAAGTGACAACAGAAAGCCATGCTAATAATGGTTTACTTCTAGCGCCACCATTAACTTTGTGTTTTCTTCTTAGTCAGCTGTGTTTGTAGTGTTTAGTTACCTTTTAGCTCCAAGTGTTTGCTCCTAATGCTGCTGTTGGGTTTTATTGCATTGTAACATTTTATTTCACATCTAATATCAGAGAAGACTGGTTTCCTGACAAACACTAAACAATGTTGCTGTCATTGTTTTGACATCTGCAGTTGTGAAGGAGCTAATAAATTTGTTTCAATTAAAACCTAGTTTGGTTTTTGTGAGCCTCCAAGCATTAACTCCTCTGATTTCAACTGTAACTTTGGTTTCAAATAATTAGAATAGTGGATGATTCCTATTTTCTTTTCAGAAGAACGCCTATAATTACTCGCAGTATGATTATAATAAGGGTAACTAATACGTTATAGTTATCATAATATTATGAATGAATGCTAAATCAGAAGCTAAAGTGGTTATAGATGTGACTTTGATAATGAACTTGGAATGTTGTAAAACATGTAACTGCAATCAAAGATCACTGATGTGTTGGAGGTAGATAGTAGGTAAAGGTTAGAGAAAAGAGAAACTAAGAGGAGAGCAGAGATGACCAACAAGTCAGAGTTTACTGATTTGGAAATAGATTGCTGAGCAACTCAAACTGCTGAAAGAAAAAGATTGTGCAGGTAGAGGGTGTAGGGTGACCTTGGAGCAACCCCAGAACATGAATACAGACATCATGTCTTAACATCTCTATGACAATGATGGATCTGAGATCATCTACTCCAGCAGACAGATACTGTTGAGCCACTGTAACATGACGCTGTTGTTTAAATGATAGGTTTGTTGGATTTGCTGTGTTGAGTTTTACTGCAGTTTGTTTGTGGCATATAGGGAATTTATGAGTATTGAAAAAATTTAAATGATTTAGATAAGATGGTATGCAGAAAATAATTTATTATTTATTTAGAGATTCATTGGTAACAAAACAGTTTCGTGTTTCTTAGAAGCAAGCATGCTATTATTATGCAGTATCATAATATTTCATGTGCAATGACGTGTTGGACCACATGTGACAACAGAAAGTCACTCTAATAATGCTATGGATGAGACCTGTATCACTTTTTCAGGAGTTTTACCTTTAGTTAACTTCCTGTTTTAGTTGTGATGCTTTTGTTTCCAAAGGACAATTTCTTTTCTAACTGTTAGTGCAGGGGCAACTAAGGTCAATCAAAAGACAGAAAATAAATTATAATGGAGCTTATAAATTGTATCTTATTAGCAGCTCCCTGAACAGAGACAAAAGGTTTAATGTAAATAAATTGTTTTAAATGTTGTGTAATTTAAACTGGGCATTTGTTTAAAACCAAAGTTAATTTATGTTGTAAAGTTAGGTTAAAATTACTCAGTAAAGTAAGTCAACTAATATGGCTTGACTTAATTGCAATACATTTATCTGTATCAGTCTAATCCAATCAACACCTTAATGGTCTATTAAAGGCCTTTCTGTCAAACTAGAACAGTGGACTAAAGAAATCCAACAGTAGAGTCTGTATGGGTCATTTAAAATGAATTTTAAATTACCCATTTGAATGAATATTTTCTAACATTATAATGTTAAAATAATAATAGTACTTGACTGAATACCAAAATGAAGTTGTTGTATTTTAATGCAGGGTGATAACACCAACCTGTGAGCTGTTGCACTCCTCTTATTCCTCTGGAAATTGAAAGTGGGATAAAACAGTGGGATTAATAGTTTTTATCCCATCAAACTCTTTGTTCTGTACTTAGTTCAGTCCTTCATGGTTTGGGTCCAAACAGTTAAGTTTGATTTGTTTAACATCACCTCACATAACATTTTGCATGTAGGTCATAAAGCTTTTTATTCTCAACTGGACAGAACATTTATTATTGCTGTTTCCTGCAAATTTTTAAAAGAACATCTTCTGACTTTCTTAACTATGTCTTCTTGTGTTTCTTTCATAAATATAATATACTGTAATACATTAACATTCTGTTATTGAGGTGCTCCTGTGGCTGTCACTACATTGTATTAGGATTTAAAAGTATTATCCTTAGAAATCCTTCTGGGTTCAGAAGGTGAACTTGGTTTGGATCACTACTGTACAAACATGAAGGTGTAGTTGCCTATGAAACCAGAGGAGAGAGCCCTTGTCAAAGTGATGAGAGCCACTGAAACCATCTGACAAATGAGGCTCTTTCATTCCAAGAGCTTTGAGGCATGTGAACTATGGCTTAATAAAAGCACTATTTATAGACTTGTTTCCTTCTACAGCTGCATGGATGATTTAATCAGCATGATAAAAATGTGAAGAAGGAGCTTTTGAATGTCCCAGTACTGAAGCCACAGGATAGAAGATGTCACTGATTATTCTACCTTTCTGTGTGATCTCAGAATGATGCTTAAATGACATCTTAAAAACTGAATCTCAACAGAGATCCTCTTCTGCAGTCTGTGTGGTGCAGCTGATTCATTATGAGTGTGCTCAAGGCCAGAAGAAGAGAGGGAGTAGAAGATGTTATGAGTCATTTCAATGCTATGGCAACCAGTAGTTTTCAGCCTCATCCACCACTGCTGGGCAGCCCATTGCACAACTAAGCACTGGCTTATATAAGCCATTGTGTCAAGTTCACGCCAAATGATTTGCGTAGTGCTTTTTTTATTGGTACATTTTATTCCCATGTCTTTAACTGGGTCTTTAATTTGTCTCTGTGCTTATTAAATGAGCTCTGTTCAGAGAAAACAATTTGAACACTGTTTAGCTTTTCCAGAGGGCTGTTTCACAAAAGTAGGATTACAAAATCCAGGATAAGAGATAACTGATGACTAATGCCATCAGTTCATCCCAGCTTTATCAGCAGGAGCGACTATGTCATGATAGGCTTAATTAATTCAGGTGAATCAACAGATTTCTTCAGCAGAGAATGAGATCAATCACAGATCCACTGATGTGACGTTAAATATATTGCGTACGCCATATTTCACACCAAACGAACATCTTTTAATGGCGGATTATGAGGAATTGAAGCAGAAAATACTCAATAAAAAAAAAAAAAACAGCTGCTACAGCAGCTAAATATAGCTGATTGATTGAACATTCTTAACTAAAAAAACATCATAATCATACTGGTCATTTGCTCAAATAACCAACTTTATCCTAATAAATGAACAGTGAAAGTCAATATTATAACGAGTGAATCTGAATCAGCAGATTAATTCATGTTACTCTTTTTTTTTTCTGTTCCACATATAATTTCTGTTGATTTCAAGAAATATCAGCCAAGTCACACGTCCCTCCTCATCAATGATGCCGCAGTGGAGCATATCAAAAACATTACATTTCTGGGGATACAGATCACTGACACTTTGACCTGGTCCCTCCAAACCTCTGGTCTGGTGAAAAAAGCTCAGCAATGTTTCCACTTTTTACGTCGAATGAGAAGAGCAAACCTCCCCCCTCCCATCCTCACCACTTTCTATAGAGAAATAACCAGCAGCATCTCTGTCTTGTTTGGAGCATGCAACACTGGCAGCGTGTAGAGAGAGTGGTGAGGACTGAGCTTCCTTCCATCCTTGACACCACTTCCAGTCGCTGCCTGTTCAGTTATCCACTCTATTTAGAGTGGATAACTTGGATCCAGGGCTCGGCCAAACACAAAGACCCTTCTACCCTCAGCAAGGCTTGTTCTCCCTATTGATACTTTTATTATTGCTTATTTATATTATTATGGGAGCCTTGCAACACAATTTCTTTCAATATGTGCATTTTTAAATGTACAATTGAATGACAACAAAATCTGTCTATGTCTTATCAATACAGACAACAGATCAAGATTAAATATCAGAACATTTTGCAGTATTGGCACCATGTCGATAAAATGTTGACTACAATATGCAAATGTCTTACTAATAACTTAAAGGGTTCAAGACCTGCTACATAGTCTTTAGTTAGTTTAACCTATGACTGTTTGAGTTGTGATGCTTTTGTTTTGAAGGGGCAATTTCTTGCTTAACTGTCACATTAACAGCAATCAAAAGACAGAAGACAAATTGTATCAGGGGTCATAAAATGTATCATGCTAGCAGCCCCATTCGCTAAGACAAAAGGCACATTTATGATGTAAACAAGTATTTCTTTAAAACATTGTGTGATTTAGACTCTGTATTTGTTTAATTACATGGAAAAAATAAAGTTAATTATTGTTGTGAATGTTGTTAGAAGTTAAGTTAAAATTCATCTGCAAAGTATGTAAAGTATGCTACAGCTTGATTGGACTGCAATACATTTTTTATAGTTATTTCTCTAATCCAAACAACACTGTAATGGTCTATTTGTTGGCCTTTCTGTCAAACTAGAACAGCGGTCTTCAGAAACAAAATTGAACAGTAAACGATTAGTGATTTTAAAAAAAGACCAGAACAGACAGGAATCACAAACACCTTGTGGGATGGACATTCAGAAAGGTAACCCAATATTTCCTTCAGATCTGCTGAAGTTCTCCACAGCATGCAGTCAACAAAGGGTTAGAAACATTCCTAGAGATTTCAGTCAGATACATCATTCAGTCACTACAGAGATGTTTGGCTGTGCATCGTGTCATAATTCTCCTGTTGGATTGGGATCTGGTGACTGTGGTGGCAGTTGCAGTCCAATGAGCTCATCGTCATGGTTATTTTACCAGCTTCAGATGATCTGAGCTGTGTGACATGGTGCATTATCTTGCTGGAAGGAGTCGTCATAAGATGGCTGCACAGGGTGATTTTGAATGAATGATGAATTATGTATTACCCATCAAAAAGGGGAAATAATATAAAATATAGTGTGAAGCTACAACACATAAAAAGCACATGAAACAGATGAATAAGGTAGAAACAGTGATACAGAAAAAATATGAGCAGCATGCAAATACCACTAAACAAACTAAAAACCACAAATACAGTCTATAGTCAGCTAAAGCAACATCCCTCCTGTACTTCCTGATACATCCACAGTCAGAGAGTCATCTGATAATTTATGCATGTAATACAGATCTGAGTTGTCCTTAAAGGCAGTGGTGAAGAGAATGGACGACAGCTCTGTTTTAAGTTAAGTTCAGTTAACAAATGGTCATGCTGTTTGCATGAACGTCTGGGAGCTTCGGTGCAACAGGCAACTGTGTGGACCTCATAAATTGGCATACTGATACAAACACTGACATAACAAAATGCTGACTGATGTTGGCACTTTAGATATTGAAAAACTTTATCAGCTTTTTCAGCTTTTCCTGAAACTGCAGTCATCCATGTTCCATTAGGACATGGACATAACACAATACTATTCTAACACAGTCCATCAACGGCCTGCATGAACAGCTTTCTCTCTTTGGTTGAACCTCTGTATACATGAAGGCAAAATAAGCATAAGCAGGCCTTACCTTGAATGGAAACATGAGGTTCTATTCCTATTGAAAGCAGTCTATTTCCTGGTGTATTTAGAGTGGATAACTTGAAGTGGCAATCTTTGCTGTTAGCAATGAAGTACCACAATCTGCCTTGAGTTTGTCAAAACACTGTCAATTATGCAATATGGAAATATGAGATCTTATTAGAAACTTTATTGTGTGCTTATAAACTTAGTTCACCTTAACTGAAGTCTTATGATGCAGTTAAAAGAAATATAAGAGGATTTTTCATTTTTCATTTGCATCAAACACCTCCAGTGGGATGTTGAAGAGACATGAATTAACTGGCACAGAAAGGTTAAATAATAGTCCAACAGTTTTATTATTTTTTTATAAATACACCTCTATAAATCTATGTGCAGTCTCTATATGTTGTATATATTACTGTGTAGTTTATATGTTTCATTGAAATGGCACATCATCAAACCAACACTTCAGATATGAATCAGAATCTTCCTTGACTCAAAAAACATTTTAAAATATATGTTTTATAGTAATCATCTCAATGTGACTGTAGCTGGACTGCATCACTGCATTTCAAGAAGATAATCACAAAAAACTGATTCATCCTAAAATATAATGTAGCAGTATATATTCTAATATCACATATTCTGGCTGAATACATGATATTCAGCCAGAATATTTCACTAGATTATTGCCACAGGTGGCGTGTGATGCAAATAAACCACCTGCATTAAAAGTCTGAATCGATTAATAGATTTCACTTTTTTAAACATTTCTGTTGTGAATTGTTTTTAGTGTACTATTTTAAATTTAACATATTTTTGGCTTGTAGACCTATACACCTTTACCTACATACTTTTATCATTTGAATCAGCAATATAGCTGCTAATTCAAAGAATGGTACTATTGTAAAATTATGGAATATCTACAAATGACACACAAAACAGTTTTGTTTACCAGCAAACACTTCTAGATTTGTAAAATGTATATCATCATAATTAATGACTTTACATTTTTAAATCAGATCAAGCATTGCAAAAGATAATAATAAAAAATCTAAATTTAATATAAATTTTAGACACTCAAAACTCAAGTTACGTTCTTGGAGTTTTAGAATCCTTCCCCTTCTTTCAGCTGACTTCTGTCTTATCAGTTTCCTGTCAATCAGCAGGTGCAGCAGCTCATTAAGGTCTGTAAGCTCTTGACTGCTTCCCTGTTTTTGCATGATTGGGCTTATGTGAGTAATTGTTTTAAAAACGTAAATAAATACAGAGTGGCTTCATTGCTTTTCCTTAGAATTGAGTAATTTAGGACTCCAAGCCAGAACAAGCAATGCAAATCATGGATGTTCACCCACTCCAACAGGGAACCCTATTGTAATTTTTATTTGTACAAATTTTTATTCTTCTCTGCTAAACTGGCTTGGGCATATGGTTGCATGTATAGACATGACTGTTTTAAAATTGAGGTTAACATTTTCTATCATATCCATAGATTTAAGAGTATTGAATCTATGGATATGATCAGGGGCGCCGCCAGGAATCTTGGGCCCCATGACAAAAAATTAAATTGGGCCCCTCCTATTTTCTTGACTCCATCTGACCCATAAAAAGTGTCACAATTTTGAAGGCTTGCAAGTGCCTTGCTTTCTTTGGTCCAAAACATATACTACTTGAAATGGTACTTCTAGTACTTCTAGTTAACTACTTCTAGTTAATTTTCACATGCAACAGTCTGCATACTGTGTGCAAATAGGTTGCTTAGTTTTTTTAAGTTAGTTTTAGCTTACTGAAAGGTCTCTACCCACCAGCAACAGTCACAGGCAACATGTAAAATATACACAAAGCAATGCAGACTTCTCAAAAAAATTTCATGTTTTTGCATTTTGTTCAAGTTGCACTATGTAACTTTAATAAAAAATATGTTTTTTTCCAATTTTATAAAAGCTGTCACCATGTCGTGACAGTTTGCCAAGAGGCAGATAATCTGTGAAAAGATCAATCTCCTCCACCTCCTCCCTGAACTACTATTGCTAGCTAAAGTAATGCAACGTTCCAATCAAAAACAACCGATCAGAACCAGGAGGAGGGTGTTCGTGCTGTCAATCAACTTCATTCACTCACTGCTAAGTGTGCTAATGGACAGGAGGCTGTTTTTTATTATCATTTTATAAAGATTGTTTGAATTTCTGCCAGTAATAAATATGTAGTTTTTGTTATGTAACTGTAAAAATAGCAGAGAGACAGGAGAAATCCACATAGATTCCCTGGAATGACGCTAACTAGCTTGTCACTAAACCCAGTGTTGCTCACCTGTTTCACTGGGACAGAAGCGAGGTTTTATTTTGGTGTCTCTAGCAACACTTTACAACAATGAACGCTAACTCATCTGTTAAGTGTGATAAAAGTGGTAATTTTTTTCCCCTCATTTATTAATGAATGTAATAAAAGTGTAATTGAGGGGAAAAGTTGTCTGTAGCTAATCTAACTATGCTAAATGGTTGATAATGTCACAGTGCACCCACCTCTGTTGGAGAAAAACTGGGTTACAAATAGACACTCTTGACTTTATTCTCTCTCTTTTGGAAACCTGACTTCATAAGTTTTCATGGCAACATAATAACTGCCACTGTCGTTTTTGTTTTCTATTGATTCCTGCTGAACACCTTCACCATTGAGTGTGCAAAACAGGATCAAATCATTTCATGCAGATTCGGGGAGATGTTCAGTGAAAAATATGGATGTGTGTTTTTTTGGTCTGAGAGTGGTAACATTTGATTTTTACTGCTAAAAACATATACAAAAAATATATATAAATGTTGTTACAGACAAGGCCCCCAAATTGTTTTCTATTTCAATAGAAAAAAAAAACAAAAACTATTTTGTGGGAGAGCTCCTTGTCGGTGAGGGGCAATTGGAATTGTCTTAACTTTCTCCCCCAATCTCCCCTGCTCTGTTGACCTCAGTTAGTATATTTTTAGCAATATAGGCAAATGATGGACTGAATATGACTTATTTAAAAGGTTTCACAAAAGAAAACCTCCTCTGTCTAAAATGAATTTGGCCATTGGATTTAAGACTTTAATGATGAACCTATAAGTCTTGTGAATCTATGACTTATAGACTAATGAGAGTGGAGAGTGGCCATAATGCTGATTCAAAACTAAATTCAATGTATCATTCTACCTTTCAAGGTTAGAGGTAGTTAATTAAGGCATGTTTTGCAGCCTTAGGATCTGCTCAACTTGATGTCACTGAGTTAACCAAGTTAGATTAAGAAAATATTCCAGATGTTGCCAAAGGCAGAAATTACTGCCAGAAAAAAATAACATCATGCAGAAGATAATTATTAACAACTATTGCTGCTAATGGTGCTTCTACAAGCTATAGAATAAAGGGATGGACTCTCATGAAAACTTTCTTTTTTCCATAACTGTGAGCCAGAGCCTAAAACTGTTTTTCAATATTGGGAACTAATCAGTTGTCCATCGACAGTGAGGAGCTGACTTTCCATTTCTATCCATCAGCTTTTTAAGTAAACATTTGGGTATTCTTTTAGTTGTAGAATTCTGCATCTTCAAAATTCACATGTTCTCTCCTGAATTTTGATTTGAAGTTAGTTAAATGTTAGTGATAGTAACAATTTACAAATCACATTCTCTATTGCCAAATTAAGAAGTAGCAACACTTCTGCCTATTTCTTTCCTCTCCACTATAGTATTCATTATTATTATTTATTTTCCCTTAATTTTTAAAATGGTTTGTGTGATGAGATTTTTTTTCTGCCTTAATATTATTTTCCCCTCTCACTGACTTATAATAAACAGAACACATACACAGAATATTTTCTGTTAGAAAACTAAACTAATAACATTCAACTAAGTTCTAATTCATGAAATATCAATCTAATATCCTTTTCTTTAATTAGCTTGTAAAAATTTCTATAGAGAGCAGCTAGCAGAAATCCAACACATCTTTGTGGTATCTGTAACCCTGAAATGAATTGAGGATGTTTAATAGAGGGTCTTAATTGAGAGTTCTCAATGGTGCATAACAATTTCTTTTTCAATTAAAGTGTATTGAGTGACTGTCTTTTTTCTAGAACCCTAGCTCAGCCACCAGTAAGTCGATGTGGTCCTTCTCTTTGGTTTTGAAAGCTTCAGCAATGATTCGGGCGGCCTCTTCATGTTCCTGTCCTCTCATGGAAACTCCGTTGACTTCTAGGACGACCTGGCCAACTTTCAGCTGGCCACAGTTATGAGCTGAGCCTCCTTTCTGTCAATGTGGAGGAAGGAAAGAAAGGACAAATTAGTAAGACACACTGACATGTGGATGATTGTTACAGTGCCAATATTTTCTTGAAATAGGCAACGTAGTCAAAAAGTACTTAAAAAAGGCAAAAGTGGGGCGTTGGGTGGTGCAGAGGTTAGAGCGGGCGCCCTGTATACAGAGGCTACAGACCTTGATGCGACCGTCCCGGGTCTGACTCCCATGTCTTCCCTTGCTGCATGTCTTTCCCCACTTCTCCCTGCCCCTTCCTGTTGGACTACAATCAACCAGTGCCAAAAAAAATCTTAAAAAATAAAACTACTGCCAAAAGTTCTGGTATTCCAGTGATTACTCAATGTCCGTTTCAGTTGATTACATTTTAATTCTGCTCCATTTCTGAGTCAGTGTCTGTCTGTATTCTGAAGTCAATTCCATCATGTCTATGAGGTCATAGAAGACAGTGAAGTCAAGTATCATGTGTCAAAGCTTCATGACACATGACTTTCAATGTGACTTTTTGAATATCACATTGAAAAGTGAAGCTTTTCCAGTTCATAGGTCACAGCATTTAAATTTGCTGGAAGAAAATGTAAATAATGTGAATCACTGTGGAAAGAATTATCTGCTATGTAGCTAGTAGTTTCTAGTCAACAAAGATGATTCAGGCATCTGATTATATTTCCTGGTCCTACTTGATAAAATACCCTGGTGACCTGACAATCAGAGAGACTGATAAAAAAAGTAGACAGGTTCTTCACACAGTCACAGAAAAAAAGTCTAGCCAGACTGAAGACTGCAGAGTGTTGGAGGGCTAGGTGTTCAGACATAGGATGTTATCATTCCTCACCTTAATCCTCCATCACACACCAGGTCCCAAATGGATTTGCATTAATAAACTGCACTGAATGGTGTAAATATCAGCTAATAATAGAAAAGCTTTTTGAAGCAGAGAGATGGCGATTATTTTGTACTGTTAAATTGTCCCAACTTTCTTCGTCTCTTATTAAACCAAAGTATGCAAAATCATGGCTTGAACTCTTAATCAGTACCAATTGTTGTTACCGTCTTACCTGAATGGTCACAATGCGTGGCAAAGGTTGTCTTGTATTTGCTCCTCCCTCTATAGCAATGCCCAACGTGTTGGAATTTTTCACCACCTTGACTAAGGCAGTGTTGAGTGCTGAAATAGGTGAGCTTGTCTGCGGGAAAACAAGGTGAAGAAAAGGTAAGCAGGAGATGCTCTGTGGTACATCTTTTGACTACTAATGTTTATTGATGAAATTTAAAATCTGGAGCCAGTAGTGTGTTCAAATGAGTGGAGGTACTTTGAATATTTCAGATTTGTTTGAACTGTCCGCAGGCAGTGCTACATGATCATTATGACATATTGCTATTGTCTATCTATTAATGTGTTTGATGCTGAGTAAATAGAAAGTTTCACAGGAGAAATGGTGGTCCAGGGGAGAAAAGTAAAATTGGATTTTAATGTTGAGCCTGGGTCCATGAAAACAGAAACGCTTTGAGGATTAGAGACATCAGGATGGCTCCACATCCCTCAACAATCCTTCAGCGCCTACTGGAAACCCAGACTCTTTATCAAAGGCCTCTTCTTATCAACGTCAGGACAGTTCATCAGAAATTTTGTCACCTGAACTGATGATTCTTAACGTTAGTGAAAAATTGGATCGTCAAGTTTTGCTGGGTACTTCTCTCCTGAGCTCCCCAAAAGTATGTTTCTTGGATAAATTACTTCTTATCTTAGTGTTCCAAAAACAAGACCACCTGACTCTGATTCCCCAGAGCATTTCTGAGGTCTAAGATTGGGTGCCAGACATTGTCTTTGCACCTGCGTCTTCCCCCCCAGCAGCACAAAACAGGACAGTAGATGTCCGGATCACTAAAAGAAAAATGACAAAAACAGAAATGCTGAACGCAGCAGTCTAAAACCAAACCTCAGATTCATCCCCTGTCTTCATGCAGAAGATAATTATTAACAACTATTGCTGCTAATGGTGCTTCTACAAGCTGTAGTATAAAGGGATGGACTCTCATGAAAACTTTCTTTTTTTCCATAACTGTGAGCCAGAGCCTAAAAAAAACTGTTTTTCAATAGTCTGAACTAATCAGTTGTCCAGTGACAGCCATTTCCATCCATAAGCTTTTTGAGTAAACATTTGGGTATTCTTTTAGTTGGAGAATGCTGCATCTTCAAAATTCACATGTTCTCTACTGAATTTTGATTTGAAGTTAGTTAAATGTTAGTGATAGTAACAATTTACAAATCACATTCTCTAAATCTCTTCTTTTGCCAAAGACGTATATACTCTTCTGCCTTTTACTTTCTTCTCCTTCATTATTATTATTATTATTATTATTATTATTATTATTATTATTATTATTATTATTATTATTATTATTATTATTTCATTTCCCTTGATTTCTAAAATGGTTTATGTGATTAGATTTTTTTCTGCATTAATGTTATTTTCCCCTCACAATTCCCTTATAATAAAGAGAATACATAGACAATTAGATCATTTCCTGTAATAAAACTAAACTAATAGGATCTGACTGAAGTAACATTTAAGAAATATTAATCTAATATCCTTTTCTTTATTTAACTTGTGCAAATCTATTTGTTCCTGACAGTAACATGGTTGGATGACAATACTGAATCACCTGCATTAACTGAAATAGTGCTTTTTTTTGTGGGCTCTAGTGTCCCTTATTAGACAGTAGGCTGACAGGAAGGGGGTAAGGAGAGGGGGGAAGACATGTGGCAAATG
>CAEFZY010057316.1:0-10083 GCA_903066815.1 Brachyrhaphis roseni
ACAGACACTCGAAAACGGCATATTATTTGCAGATAATTAATTTGTTAGGTGAAATTGGATAATTTCCACGGCACACTAGTGCGCCGCGGCACAGTGGTTGAAAAACACTGATCTATGCCAATATATCTTATCTATACAATGTGCAGTGTACGAGAGAACACTACCCAAAGTGCTAAACACTGAACCCCAAATTGTGGGTTCAGTGTTTCATCCAAGGGCCACAAATGAACAACCTCAGACAATCCTGGGATTATTCATCGACCCACCAGGACTGTTGTCATTTCCTCCTATGTGAACTTTGGCTGCTGCTGCTGCTTTCAGGTTTGTTTCATGCTCTTTGCTTCCTCTTTGTCCTGTCATGCCTGCCTCACCTTGCTGTCTGTGATGTCGTTGTTCTCTTGCACATTTTCAGATTTGGCTAAATCAGGAGGATTTATTAGTCATTATTGTTACACATTATTCCTGGCAGCGGTGGAGCAATTATTTTTTACACCATTGTTATATTTAATAATGATCCGTAAGTTGTAGCTACTCAGTAAGCCTTCAGTATTTGTGAAATTGTTCACTGTACTGGTCTTTGGCGCAGAGATGCAGCAAACACGTTGCTGACTGAAACAAGTCCGAGTAGGTGATACTCCTGTCCACCAGAGGGCAGTATCACTCCTCTTCTGAGCGGCGGTTCACTCTCTCCTCTCTCTGTTGAGTCGGTATGACTGACTTCTAATGTAAACATGTGTCCAGGGTCTCTGCTTGTATTTTTCTACAAATATTATATCGTCATTGTATAGCATGGTGAAAGAAATGAGCAAAAATGTATGATTATACATGTGTACGATTCTACATATAGAATATAGAATCATACATTATACAAATGTATGAAGTGTATCATTTGTATAATCATACACATCTTTACATCATACTATACCGTGTGACATTTTTGCTCATTTTCATCGTCATGCTATATTGTGTCATTTTTAACACCATACTATTATTTTTGCTGGTTTTCAACACATATGAGTATACTGAGTGTACCACATCGAAAATGGTCAGAAACGTCTCATAGTTATGTCCTTTTTGCTCATTTTCATTGTCAGTACAACGTCTTTTTTTGTCATGTATTTTAGTATGTAAAAGAATTAGCAAAAATTACTCAAAAATGTTGATTAATTTTAGAGTCAAAAATTCAAATTTCCTGCAGAAGTTAAAATTAGGGTGGTATAGTGTAAAAAAATGAATATATATATATGTGCGTGTGTGTGTGAATGAGGTTACTAGGCTAAGGGATTGTGTTATGGTGCAGCCCAAGCTGTGTGTGCGTGTGTGTGTGTGTGTGTGAGACTCATTATGTCATATATTTTTGCTTGTTGAAAACTTTCAACTCTTGAAACCAAATAACCTGATTAATCTAAATAAAAATAAATAAAATTAAAAAAGAATGTCCGAGGTGTTTCGGCAGTAATGTACTCCTATAGGCTCTATCTACAATGCCCCTAATGCGATATTTCACTTTAATTTCTGGTGGCTGGATAGAAACAGAAGAAGTGACCCTCCTCCAACCTGAACACTCTTCATGAAACACAGAGTTCGGCTCCCCTGAAGCTGCGCTGCATATCTTTGCACAACAGCCAGGAAACAGGGGAAAGCTCCACAGAGGAGTCCTAATTCAACCCCAGAGGTTTCAGGCTCTGCGTTCTCATTCCGATTCAAGCATCCTGTGAAAGTGTCACCGAATGGCCCTGCTGGGACTTCGCGCCCCACAATCACGGCTGCTGAGTCTGCGCTAATTGAGCGAAGGCGACACAGATGCTCCCCTCCTGGCTGGAGGGAGAAAGCAGAGTTCCCCCCACTTTTACCCAGAAATAATCCTAATTGGCTTAAAAACAGGCGCTGTGCGAAGCGGAGAAACGACAGGACCCAAACAAAGAGACGGAATCGATTTTTATTACTGTTAAAGTCATCAAGTCAGTCAAGGAGTACGTTACAGAGCTTTACAAAAACTAAATAAAAAAGCAGGACGGGAGCGGCGGGCGACCGCCGGTTCCTGTCAGAAACACCACATGAACAGTAACATCAGTTGGAGCATGAACACAGACACAGAGAGAAACGTGTTGGGGGGAAAGCAGTGCTTCAGAGTGTAACAGTGTTTATTTAACATCAAACACATTCGACCATTAACCAATGCCGTCAGAAACATTTCTCTGATATTTACCTGGCAAATATATTCACCACTTCCTCCCTCCATCCTGGGAACTTATTCAGATTTTCTCACATTTCAGCCTTAAGATTGTAAATTGTTGGGTTTTTCTGAGTCAGACCGACATGAAGCGAGTCATTAGTTGTGAAGTTGTAATGATTCTTTGAACACCTCTGAGGCTTGTTGTTAGCTGACAGAAAACTGTGGAGATGTTTAACCCAGGAAGGTCCACCGTTGTGATATTACTCATCTTTATATTTTAACAAAAAAAAAAAAAAAGTTTAATTTTCTCCAGTTTTTTTCCTCCTAAACCTGGAGATTGAACCCTACAATGTTTCATAAAACCTTATGAAAGCAAAAATCTTTCAGGAAACATATTTTCATCTCTAAAGTACTCCTGCAAAACTCTTTTCAAGGTGCTTCTATGTTTTTCTACGCACGGGTCTTTCGGGGTTAAAACCAGAGAAGCAGCTGATAGGCGCCTTGGTGACTTTGGAGGAGCTGCACAGGTCCGCAGCTCAGGTGGGAGGTTGAGAAGACTTAAAGTTACACTAAGAGTGGAAAGAAGAAAGAGACAAATAGTCCCATTTGAAATCTGTGACGCGCCACGGGAAAACCAGGAACAAGTCACCAGAGAACAAGCAGGAAACAAAAACCCCAACATAAAAATACTTACATTTATTTTAGAATACAGTGATTTTCGTTTTACTGCTAAATCATAAACAGTAATGTTTATGATTACTGTTTATGTAATCATAAACATTAAGCCGTTTATGATTACATAAACATAAACTGAAATGTCAAAATATTGACATTTCAATTTCAATATTTGAAATTGAAATTTCAAATATTTCAATATTTGAAATTTCAATAATTTCAAATATTGAAATTATTATTGAATAATTTCAATATTTGAAATTATTCAAATAATTTCAATATTTGAAATTATTCAAATAGTCAATAATTTGAATTTCTTTCTTAGACCGCAACCCACTTCCTCCATTATTATTATTATTATTATTATTATTATTATTATTATTATTATTATTATTATTATTATTATTGTCACAGTTCTGATTACAGACGCTCTCAGTGAGTGCCAGCTGAAGACATCCTCGAAGGAAGCGAGTCCAAGTGGAAAACCATTTGGACCAACTCATCGATATAATCTGCATCAGAGGAAGGCCTGAGGCTCCCTCTGTTTGCGTAAAAAAGCAAACAGAGGGAGCCTGCTTTAAAAAGCAGCATCAGAGATACTAAAATGGTCAAATGTGTGTTTGGAAACAGCTGATTAACACACCGGGCATCATTGGCTATTCAATGATTTTTGATTGAATAGCCAATAAGTTTTTGTTTTTGATTTCGGCCAATAAGATGAAAATCTGACAGGAACATTATTGGAAAGCATCGATTCCACACTTTGTGAATCTGTAAATAACTTCAAACGCCCCTCAAGGAGATTTGTTCCTGGTTTTATTGTGGTCAGTCACATTCGTCAAAAGCCGTGTAGAGGTCACAGCAAACATGGCGGGATGTGTCTGGTCACTGATGACGATTAACAGTTTTCCTGCATTAGCATGTACACAAGATTGATTGACAGCGCTAAGACCTTCCTCCTGATTGACTGTTTCTGTCTGGGGAGGAGCTTCATTTTTTCTTTTTCAAAGATTGTCTGCCTCATAACATACTGTCATGGCATACTTTTTGTGACATTTACGTACTTCAGTTAGAGTTCTTAGAAAATCCATTAAGTTTGAGTGAAGCTTAGGTATTTTGAGGAGAGCAAACCAGAAAAAAACCCAACAAAATAAAATAAAAACAACAATTCTCTTAATGTCTAATAAAGCACAATAAAGATTCTGAGAGAAAGTGAAAAAGTTCATGGGGTTTGAATATGTTTGCAAGGAACTGTTAGCATAACAAAATACACGGTGACATAATGACCAATCAGATTCAATATAATAAAAAAAATGTTAAATAAACTGTAGCTTGAGTGTCTATCATATAAAGCTAATAAGAAGAACAGTAGCCTGTTTAATTCAAAATGTACATTTTCATCAAAATTCAGATGTATGTACACTTTTAACAATCAAAGGGTGTGTGTGTGTGTGTGTGTGTGTGTGTGTGTGTGTGTCATCACCTATTGGATATACATGAAGAAATCTGATCATTGTACTGACAGGCTGCTGTCTTTCTGAGGCCGATGGGGGGAAAAAACATTTTCAGTGTGTGTCAGAACAGCAAACCCACACAGCCACCTACACACACACACACACACACACACACGGATGCACATTTATCTGACATCAGCCTCATGCCGGAGGCTGTGTGTGTGTCGGTGATGCTGCTGACAGTCGGGCAGGACCACAGACTTCTGCTAAAGGTCACGTGGACCAGATCGAAAAGGACACAAAGAATCACAGTTTCTGCAGCCAGTCAGATATTGCTCCTTTCTTTTTTTTGTGGTGAGATCACAGAGATCTGGACCTGTTGCTCGGCATTATTAATGCTCGACTGGCCTAGAGACAGGAAAACATGGTTCTTATTACTGTTCATCAAGAACAATAATAAGAACACAGTGTCCCTCACAACTTAATAAGTACCCATTCTAAAGATAAAATATCACATGGGCAAATTTATAGATCTATAAGAAAATAAATGAATAATAAAAACTAAAAGAAAAAATATTGGAAGACAAATAAACAGATAAAATTACAAAGAAAAATGCTAGAAAATATATACGGTAAGTACATCTAAACAAAAAAAAAATAGAAAAATAAATGTTACTAAAATTAATATTAAAAAAACAATTGGGAAATAAATAAAATTGGGGGGAAAATCATATAACCAACATATAAATAAAAAAGGAAAAAAACATTAGAAAACAAATTAATTAATTAAATCGAAAGAAAAAATAGAAAATAAATAAATTATATTTTCTACAATTATTGAAGTTCTTTCTTATTGAAACAAAGAAAGAAACAGAAGATAAACAAACTACTTAATAAGTAAATAAAATTGAAAGAAACAAAAAAGAAAACAGAGAGAGAGAGAAAGAATGTGTGTGTATTTATGTATTTATTTTTAAATCCACAATGTTTTTAACAAAATCACAGGTGTGATTTTGTTAAATCACACTCATTGGTGGTTAAAGAGGTGGAAAAAAATATCCCAAGATTACTGTTAGAGAATCAGAGAGGCATTTTTATAAACAAAATGTTAAATATAAATCCGCTGGCTTCCACTAAATACCTAAAGGTGGGTCATGTTCAGCAGGACAAAGTGTTAAAATGTGACCCGGTCAACCCAGAAGTGGGTCAACACATAAAGTCTTCACAGCTCACCCCACATCACTGTCGGGTGAGCTGAAAGGAAGAGATCAAAATGTGAAAAACGCTCCGAACCATCCGGCTGGAGCTGCAGGAAGTCTGCGAAATGCTGCGACAATTATGTGTTTTTATTTAAGGCTTTTTGCACATCTTTACCAGGATACCATAAGTGGGAGAGCACTGTAGATAAAACAAAAATAACAATAAAGCGAAACAAATAACAAAAAGAAAAACCTCAATTAAAAAAACCCTTTCCTCACATTCGCCTGGTTAATGCTTTTTTTCTTTTTTGTTTTTTTTTTTAGAAATTATTTTACAGTTTCAGCCAAATATTAAGACATGTGCGGCTTTTTTTTTTTTTTTTTTTCCGATACAGCATCAGAGCACAAATGTCAGGATCAAGTAAAAGCAACGAGGCAAGCGGAGATCTGGCAGAAGAGAAACGGCTGACATCGGCTTATTGAAGGCGTCGGGATGTGGCGAGTTCAGGAAAACAAACAGCTACCGATCATTTCGATGCATAAGAACCGCTATGCGTTAAGAACCGTGTCGGTCCTGCTGTGGCCACACGGGGGCGGTCATGCGCCACAGCGCGCTCTATGGATGAAGCTTCAGACGGAGTCGGCGACAATGTAGCTCTCTCTACGAAGTGGGAAACGATGCATGCTGTTTTTTAGCTACTTCTACAAAGGTCTCTATATACAGGCTCTTTACATTTAACAGCCAGGAGATTCTTTCCTGAGCAAGGTAGCAAAGGAAACATGGCGTCTGTGTGTTTATGTGTGAAGCTGCCTCGTTCGAAGGTACAGAACCGGGTGTGAGAACTCCCGGCCGCCAGTCTGAGCTTCCGGTGCTCATTGGACGATAACAGGAAGTCAAGATGCTGAAGAAAAGGTACAAGTATGTCAAGAAAACACAGATTATGCCATGAAGAAATATTCACACCCTTTGATCATTTTCTCCGATTGGAAATATATGGAGCTAAATTGTGACCATTAAGTTTGTTTGTGTTTCCCCCCCCCCAATTTGAAAAAAAATTATTTGAAAGTTGAAAACAAAGTTTTGAGCATGAAAAAAAAAAAAAGTTTTAACTGATAGTTTTGAATTTGAGAAGTCTTCAAAACTGCTTTCCAGATTCAAGATTTTGAAACTCACTAAATCATTTTGAAGCTGACAAAAAAGTTCAAAACTACATTTCAGATTAAATATTTTTATCTATCAATTTCAATTATTATACTTTTTTTAAACCAACTTTATGGCCCCAATTTAGCTCCATACAGACACAAACTCATTCAGTTGGGATTTTGTTTGGGATTTATGGAGCAGAAAAGATGACATCGTCAATAGAAAGTTCAGACTATGCAAGACTTAAAACTGGAGCCAAATTCAACTTTCAGCAGAAAAATGACCCTCAACAAAGTCAGAGCTACGAGAGAGTAGTTCAGAACAAAGTGTGTTCATGTGTTTGAATGGTCTAGTCAAAGTACAAACCTGAATCCAATTAGGAATCAGCTGAACTTAATGTTAACAGATGCTCACTAGTCAGTCTGACTGAGCTTTTGCAGATTTTCAAAGTAGATATTTTGAAAGCCATAATCACTTCCTGCCATATTAGTTAATCGTTATTTCACTCTGGTTTATCAAATAAAATCCACTGCAGTTTGTGATGATGAGGATCTGGAACGGTTCGAGGGTAGGAATGTTTTTCCAGGCGCAGTAACTTCCTCCATGTGTTTTGTTGATTAGTACGGTGGCCTACAGGGGACCATTTCTGCAATTTCCCCCTTGTCGGCTTATTAAGCGCTAATCAAAATCAGTCTTAGTACAACGTTACTCATTTATTTACACTCTCATTACGATTTGTAATGGCAGGCTTTAGGTGTGAGCCAACGGCTTGACAGTTGAACTCGTTTGACTCTCTGAAGCTCGAGTTTGAGACACATTTGATTATTTAACCACAAAACACTTTACAGGTTAGAAAAAACAGAAAGGCAGCGCTCAGGGAAGGTAGCACAGCCTTTGTGAGATGATGCTAATGCTGCAAGTGAGGAAGAAGCAGAGTCAGTGTCACCATGCTAGCAGCTAATGTACAGTGTGCAGGAGGAGAGTTCGCACCGGGCCGGTACCGGTACCGTGGGGGGAGTGGGCGGGGCTTTAACCCTGCTGATCCATCGCCTCGCCCGCCGTGTGAAGCGCAGCGGAAGCTTCGCCGTTGCAGCGTGACGTGGGCTCGGCCGCCTGCGGCTGCGGCTCCTCGGCGGGGGCCGGGGCCTGTTGGCTCTTCTCCTCAGCGGCGACGTCAGGAGCGCCATCGGGCCCGGCCGCAGACGAAGGCGCTGAGGGGTTGGCAGAGGCCTGGGGAGCCGTGGGGTCAGCAGCTGCTGCGGGGACGGCGGGCTTCGCCTCGCTCTGCTCAGGCGCTCTTAGTCTCTTCATGATGGTGGTGACTCGCACAGCTTTCTGTAAGAGGAAGAATGGGAATTTTTTACACACATACACAAAAATATATATATATACACTTTTTTATTCCTTAAGTGTGTCCTGTCCAGCATTGTGGCACTCAGAACAGTTGTCCGAGTGTCAAAGTGAGGCCCAACAGATTTACTTTCATAAACAGAGCATTACGGCTTTTGCCATGATGCTCCACTTAATATGGATACATAGAAACTTCGGTAGAAATGGCTTTGAGTTTATGTTAAGTGTAAAAGACACGGAGATGGAAAAGAAAGAAGGTCAGGAAAGGCTTTCAGGGAAATGAGGAGACATGCATAGGAGAGAAAGAAGTGTAGAGAGCACACAAGTGAACACCTTATTAGTCTGACTCTAAACCTGCAGGAAGAGAGAAAAGAAAACAGAGAAACCATAGCAACAAACTACATGTGGATGTGCAGGTCCTTCAGAACCTCTCAGCTCTCTGTGCCGCTCCAGTTAGGAAGGACGGCCTTGTCCTCTGAAGAGAGTAGCTTTCTTTGTGTAGGATTAGAGTAAATATAGCTCAAGACAAATGAGCACTGCTGATTTCTTTTGGTAAAATATGTCCTTTCCTTTTTATGGAAGAGAATTAGGGCCAAAAAATATATATATATATATATATTCTAACTTTTTCTCAGAATTCTGACTTTAATCTTCTAAGGAAAAAGTCAGAAATTTGAGGGGGAAAAAATGCATGATTTTTTTTTTTCTTCCATCAGTGGTCCTGATCATCTTCCGTAGCCTTTCTTGCTGCTTTGTTTTGCTCATTCAAATAAAACTCCAGTATCACTGTAACATGTGGAAAATCTAAAGCGGTACGAACGCTACGACAAGGCGCCGCTACAATCTTTTTCTTTAAATTCACAGCAACGAGAAGTGAAACCTGAAATGCCTTCAGCTTGTGGAGGAAGAGAACAAAAGGGCTCACCTTCCATTTAGCTCTGGCAAAGTTCTTTTCTATCTGTGCGCACACATTTTCCTTGATGTTCTTATCTGAAGCTGCGCCACCGGAGATCCTGCAGAGGAAAGAGGAGGATAGAAAACGATAGGTTACACTCACATCAAAAACAAGCTGCAGATTGTTAATACTCTTTCATAAACATGGGATATAGTATAACTAAGCAGATCAATCTGTCCAAATTGTTCAGGATAATTTATCTTCGTTTTTATTTATTTATTTTGTTTAAAACCTCCTGAGAGGTTTTTTAATCATGTTTAGCACACTCAGTTCCCGGCACTCTGATTTAGTCTGCACGATATATCAAAAAGTCCTCCGCCTACCATTCATGGTTTATGGCCTCCTGGGCCGTCAGCCTCTGGTCTTGATCCACCTCCATCAAACGAGCAACCAGGTTCTTAGCTGTCAGAGAGATTCACAAGGAGGGAAACGCAACGAGACAAAGGGTTTTACTTCCTGACGGCATGACAACACAACCGTAACCGCTTTGAAAAGTCAACGGGAAGGAAGGCAGGCAGGTTCCTTCTGGAGTGTGTGAAGTGTGTGTGTAAGAAGCGGCCACTCAGAGCACCTGAGTCGGAGATTTCATCCCAGTACGGAGAGTCGAACTCATAATCACCCGCCAGGATTTTTCGGAACAGGTTCTTGTCGTGGTTTTCGTAATCGTCGTCATCGCTTTCGTCGTAGAACGGAGGGTTGCCTGACAGACTGGTAATAAAAACAAAAAATAATAAAAAATTAAAATGACAGTGGGGGTCATGAAATCTTTGTAAGATATACCGACAACATTTGAGAACGTCAATGTAGAGATGCACCGATCAGGCCAGCACTGATGTTCCTATTCATTAGTTCATGTGTGTGATTTTATAATTCTATCATGTTTGAAATAAATAAAATGAATAAATTTCTTTTTTTTATGCCTGATCTAGTAATTTTGATTTTTAAAAAAAGTATTGGGCGTGCTGTGGTGGCGTAGCGGTTAGCGCGACCCACATTTGGAGGCCTTGAGTCCTCGACGCGGCCCTCTCCTTACTCCCTTCCTGTCAGCCTACTGTCAAAAAAAGGGACGCTAGAGCCACAAACGCCCCCTGGTGGGGAAACAAAAAAAAGAAATAGACCTGATAAGATTC
>CAEFZY010057320.1:0-18845 GCA_903066815.1 Brachyrhaphis roseni
CAAATCATATTAAATGTTCAGGTAGACAGTAGGGTCTTCCTACTGAACACAAGTGATTTACAGTAACTCTGTCACATCGATGTGTTTTTACACCAAGGGTTCTCTGTTTGTTTGTTTTTTTGTTTATTTTTTTTAGAAACACCACCTTTGTAGGTACCAAGTACCTATATCTTGTCATTTTAAAACCAAAGTACTTGGACTTCTTTAGTTTGTTATTTGATGAAAAAATAAAAGGGAACAAAAAACTAACCAATACAGGATTGGTTAAAGAATCAAATCTTTCACACAAAAACACACTCAGTACTATATCACATTTTTGTAAATATGTCTAAAAGCAGAGTTGTAGTATTAGTTTTTATTTTTAATAGTTGTTAGCCTGGTCATTGAGCATATCAGTTAACAAATCACACTGGTTTTACAACTTGGAACTGGAACATTTTGTGTTGGATCTGCTGTCAATGCCCAGGCCTCGATGTAAAATCAAACGTAAACTGAAGGCAGAAAAAGCAGCAACCATCATTCTTGGCTCTCTCTTTTTTACTTCAGTTTGTACTAAGAGTTTTCTTTACTGCACTTCTTCAAGAAGAATTATTAGCTCTACATCTCAGTTAATTTGTTCTTGTTTACTTTGCTAATTTATTTTGAACACTAAAGACAGACCAGCAGAATTGGAACAATGAGATTAGACCTCTAACCAGGGTGCCATCTCACACCATCCTAATTTATTGAAAATACTTTATTTCTTTTACAACATTTGGCTCTGGGAGTTGGTCCAAAGGAGGGATGGTTGTATGAATGGTGCAATGTGGGGAGTTGCTTAATGGACTTTATTTTTATGGCGTAAGATGTACAGCTTTAGCTCACACTCCAGCATCACCTTCCTTCACATTTCACACTAACAGAATACACAATTTGAACTCTTAGTAAGAAAGATTACAATGCAGTTTTGGATACCCTAAAGATTTTCACAGCTTGAGTGTTGCAACTTTTAGACCACAGATAAAACGCCCAGTGCGCCACTGCTACAAGATTAGTGCTATGGAAACACCAACAATTGGCCTAATAACATTTCTGAGTCATGACCTGTTGGACCGACAAAAGTGTGAACAAGTTTGTGATTAATTCAACTTTTAAATATTTGATTAGTGGCACTCAGATTACTAAATGTGTCCCATATTGTGAGTTTCTTTAAATATATACATAAAAAAGTGATACAGTTAAAAGTAACCTTTTTTTCTCTTTGTATTGCTCAACACTGAATTTTACACCCTTTATTTTGATAAACTCATGCTTCCAAAATGGGGTATCAATTGCAATATTTGATCTTATATAAAATATACTTTATTTTCTCATGTTGAGAGCCACTAAAAAATACATGTTAAGAGAGGCAACCATGTAATAACAGATTAAATAACCCAACCAGGAGCAAAGAATTTGCTGCTGGAATACGAGTGTATTTATTAGTCTTACCTTCTGTTGCAGACATCCTTTGATGAAAGAAAGCAAAAATCTTCTCCAGCATCTCATTTATTCCGTATTTTCAGCCATTTAACAAGTGGCCTTATGTTGGAAACAGATGGGCTACCACAAGAGTGCTCGATTTATCCTGCTAATGCTTTGTCCAGACATGAGGCATACATTATCTTGGGGGCAAAAGCCTGTGTAGTGCCCAGTGCATGGATGGATTAGTGTGTGGTGCCTGACAGTGATAGATATTATCTATACTGCTCTTTATCTTAATAGGGAGGCCTAAATTCAGAATAATAACACAATGTCTGATGCTATCATCTGTGTCTTGCACTTTTAACCCAAATTCATTGAATTGCATGTTCTCTAGCCTATTGAGCTGCCTTTTATCCTACATTATAGAATAGACCTTAAAAGACTATCTTTAACTTTATCTCTGCTCCCACTAAAATGGTATTCATAATGGTTCTCATGGATTGTCTTTTAGAAAACAGGAGATTTAGAGAATGAAGAGTGGGCGTTATCAACTAACCTTTCAGTAGTAAGTTGGCTGTAGCATAAAGTCAGTTTAGCTATTTCTCTAAGTTGGGATGTAACAGAAGGACACCAAGATCCATTTTTGTGTCTTCATACGCTCTTACTTAGATCTAACTTTACTTTCTTTCCGGTCCTGCTGCATTCTTATCTTTTCTAGTCCACAGGTCCTGCTGATTCTTTAATCATACTTTAAATCTGTTCTCTTCCACATGCCTCCACCTTCTGCTCATATCTGCAGTATTTCTAACTTACTTCTTGTATCTTTTCTCTTTGTCCTCACTTTTCTTCTATCATTACTTCCCTTTCTTTACCTTTTGTTGCTGTTCTCTGTTTTCCCCCCTCCATCTCTCTCCTGTGGCGACGCTTGCAGTAGAGATTAAAGTGATCAAGGACCTACCTTGGCCGCCTCCTGTTGGCCAACTCAACACCAGCCCTCCCCTGGTGGAGGAGCTCGAGTCTCCTTCCCAGACAGCACAGCCGTCGCCCGGACCGACGAGCTGTGACCAGCACCACCATGGTGGGTGTTGGTGTCCAGCATATTTCCCATTAATTGCCCTTCACCCTCAGCCTTCTGTGTGCCCATTATTCCATTCATCTTTACACTCATTTATTTAGTTTAGGAAGTAATTAGGTGGCACATAATATCATTTTCATTTGTTTTTTTGTTTCTTTGTTTTTTTTTACTCAGGCTGCTGACAGATCAAGTTGTATGTTTTCTCTTTTTTTTTTAAATCAAAGATCAAATTTGATTTCCGTCAGTCATAGTGGTAACTCAGAACCACATCATTGCACCACTACATATGTGTCAGTAAAACACCTCTGCTTCATCCTCAATATGAGTGAGGACCGACTATTTAACTTTACAAATTGCATTCTTTTAGCAAAATTCAGTCATCTTAATTTAATAACACTGAGCAATTAGTGTTTAAAAGGCAGTTGTTTCTTTCCACTTTTGTCACTTGCTTGGTCATGATGAGGGTTTGCTGCAAAATTTAACATTCATCATTTGGGTCATTTTCCTCAGACTGATACTTTTTTTGAATGCATGCAATTGAATTTGATTCTCTTTTTTATTTTGTATTTGATTGGTTTTTGGATATCAATTAGACTTTTTCATTCGTAAAGTTCCTTTATATTGCATTTATGTGAATTGGTGCTTTATAAATAGACCAAACTGGAAACTGGGTTAAATTCAAATCCCAAGAATTTATTTACTCTACCTGATAATACCAAGACAGTGATGTTTAAAAACTGAGTCTGAAATTTCAAACTTTGGGATAAGTTGTATCACAATAAATAGTGAACAGGAACAGTGATCATATTTTATTCCACTGCTAATTCAAAATTTTATTAATGTTGAACTCAGTTGTTTCCTACTTTTTATTGTGTTGAAATTTGCAGACCATTGGAAAACCAACTTTAAAAGTGGTTCTCACATTTTGATTGGTAGTCTTTACGAGTTCCAGGCAAAAGCGATTTTTTTTTCCTCTGGCCTAGTTCCTAGTTGGTCCTGAGAAAGCACAATTTGTATGTTGCTGCTGCAAGAGCTTGACTATGGAATACACCAAAGAACTGGTTCTAAACAAGAATACCATTAGAACCAGTTTGTTAGGAATGACTCCCCATGAACAATTTTAATCTTATTCTATTTAATTTCTATATATAGAAATATATATGGGGAGAAATTACAAAAAATTGTCAAGCATGTGTAACTTAAAAAAAAAGATTGTTAATGAGGGAGCGTAACATTTCCCTGCTAATGGTGACTTACTGAAAGAGTTTCAGATGCACTGAATAATTTGGCTTTAGGTATTAGCGCTGTAATGATTGCACTTTTCCATCTGGATTACATGTGGCAGAAAATCACTAACTGCTGGGCAGGTTTTAAGATGAAGCCTCATTAGTTTTAATTGTGCTGAACTGCCGTCTCCATGCGTAATTGCCTTTCGTTGTGACCCCCATTTCCTCTTGTCAACATACTCATAACCATCCCAGATGTCCCTCTGACCTGCTGTTCTATACAAGTGGATGACTTAAGGTAAAAAATAAAAACAGACTCCTTCACGGCAATTTTAGTTGTTGACTTATTCATCATCATAATGGACACAGTTGACAAGTACGTCACCTATTTTTAACAGACAGGCAGTAGTTAATATTGGGAGCCCCTGCACAGTCACAATCTGACTGGTTTCATTATCCAGGGGAAAGAAGGACATGTTTCTGAACTAATGCCAGGAGTGGGATTTTCCCCAAGCAGAGTGGGAAAGCTCAGAGTGGGACCATGAAAAAGGACACCACTGTGTGCTATAGGCGAGGAGCTGATTTATGCCCACAGATCCATGGGAAACGCTCCAGTTCCCCGAGTGATGTGAGGGAGTTTTAGAATCCTGTCCTGTAAAGTGATCCCCTCTCCATCCCAGCAATTGTGGCCCCGCTCTACATCTTTCAGGTCAAAGGTCCATGTGTCAGAAACACAAGGGATTGAAAGCTTCAACTGCAGTAGTGAATATATTTACAATGGGCTCCATTGACCTTAGAGTCCTGGTAGATCTTAATTTCCACACCAGAACATTAGACATCCATTAAACATAGAGTTGCTTAAATCCTCTGGACAGGCTCAGATAACGTGAAGATTTTCTGTGTTCACAATAGCAGGACATGTTTATTCATATGGATCTTTACCCAGTTCTAACTTGCTTTACACACAAGAAAAGATGGAAGCCAAACACAAATTAGGGATTTTTGAAAGAAGTGTTTTGATATTTTAATGCAAAATTTCTAGTTTTCTGCAGTCTAAGTCAGGAAGTGAACAATTTGTTTTCCTATTATTTGAATTTGTCCCTGAATGTCCAGATGTAGGGCTAGGATGTTCTCACTTGAGGGTATGGAGTCTCAGAACCAAGGACAGGGCGGAGCATTAATGATGTTGTGTAAATCAGGAGCATCATCAGTTGGTGAGCATCAATTACCTCTTTTAATACACGTAGGAGACATCATGCCAACAGAGCAGAACATACCTCAGCCATGGACATTTTTGTCAGAAGCATCAGATGTTGATTGACTCTTTTTTTAAAAAGTTTTTGGTTATTGAGGGCTTTAAAGGTTAGCAGGATCATTTTAATTTACATTAATTAAGCAAAGGTTCTTAAGAAAATGGTTGATATATTAACTTAGGCAGGATTGGATAGGAAAATGTGGTGAGTTCTGTTTGTAGCAGAGTTTATTAAGGAGATTGACAGGCAAAACATGGAAAGTACTGTTCTAGTGATTGGATCAGGAAGTGATAAATGCATGAGTCAATGTGTTAGTAAAAGAAAATAAGCATAAAAGGTGGAGGAAAAGTGGTGAGTTGAAAGCAGATGTTTTTGGAGGAGATGTAGCCCATGAGGTGGCTACTGAAGATGACTTCAAGGTTGTAGTTATGTCAGAAATGAGTTAGCACGGACTTCAAGTGAATAAGGCAGAAGTGGAGATCACGTTTAGTTGCAGATTTTCACAAATTTGTTAATGTCAAAATGTTTGTAGTTTAACCAGAGATAATCAGCTGGCATCCATGATTGTGTATGTCTTTGAATCGGTCGGTGAAAAAAAGACTTGCCTGTGAAGGTCATGGATTTAATTGAGACGGTGGATCAGTGGAAGCAGAGTTTAAGACAGCGAATGATGTGGGCAATAGGGACAATATGACATTATCAAAAAGAGAGGACCAAACAAAAAACTTTGGGGAACACCGTTGAACAGAGATGTTATGAACTATAGTTTGTTAGACAGACATAATCTGAACTGGGAAAGAGCTAAGTTGGTGATGCAAGTGGTACGTTTGTTAATTTCAAAGGCTGTCGTAGGGTCAACGAGAACGAGGATGCTGAGGAATCCAGTTAGAGGAAGGAAGTTGATGATTTGGTGATTTTTAGCAAGTGCTGTTATCTCTGGGCTTTCGATGGTAAAAGAAGACTGAAGATAAGCTGAAGACAATTGAGGCAAGGTTATTTGAGGACAGGGTTGACGACAATGGTTTGAGTCAGTCAGTGACAGACACATAACTGAATGAGGAGTAAGATGCTTACAAAATTCATAAATGCCATTTTATAATCACTTTGTTCTAATTGAGATAAGCAGAAGAACAATGTATTACAAGTCAGCATTGTCAGTTCAGCCTCATTATCAAGACTGAAATTCAGATTGCCACAGCAGATATTAAATCTACATATAAATTGGGACATATTTGTTTGAGTATAAAAAGGAGCTTGTCTACTTTGTTTTTGTATGAAGTAATTATCCACACTTTGAAGAGTTTCTCTTTCTTTGCTTCTTTTGTCTTAGATGTCTTTTTAAAAGTATTTGAAAGATACACAGGTTTTGTTTAAAATGTATAAACTAGCTTGAAATTTAGAGACTCATTCTTTTGTCTGGGAAAACTTAATTAGCGCTTTCTTTTGAAACCTTCTGGAAAGAAGAACAATTTTTTTTTTGACAACAGATTTAACATCAATCAGAGCTCTTGAGCTGTATTATTACCTTTTATCAAATTAGTCAGTTTTTTCAGCACCTACTACCTTATTATTAAGTTAAACAGTGGTTATTTTCACATTCTTTCTTGCTAAATGAAAAAATTTTGGATGATCTTGTTTTGCATCTAGCAAATTCTGATGAGTTGCAGACCTGTGAATTAAATTCCACACATCCAGGCTGTAAAATGTAATTTCCACCTTTCAATGCAGCCGTAGGTGACACATGTCGCCCCTCAGAATAGTCATCCTTTTTGATAGGAGTATCATTAGCAAATGAGAATTAATTAGCTGGCTTAATTAGAGAAATTTGCGCTGCAGTGTGTGCAGCTGGGGATAAGGTGCCATAGCTTGGAATCAGCAGTAATCAGTGTTACTTCGTCTTTCATTTGGCTATCAAACAAAAATGATTAATTCCTAGTTTCATGTCACAGTGCTATGCAAAAGTATCTATTACTAGATTTTTTTCTACTTTTTGCCATTAATTTCAAAGTACTGTGTGGCTCTAATATAGAGAAGTTTTTGCCCTTATTTCTTTTCAGAACTCTTGCAGCCTGTTGCAAGAGTTTTTCTTGCAGAATTGCCCTCTGTGTTGTTCCATCAATTTTTCCAGCAGCTCTGACCAACTTTCCTGGCTTGCTGATGAAAAGAATCTCCACAGCATCATGTGGTTTAAAGTGTTATATTTTGGTCTGATCTAATTAGAACATATCCTTCTTCGTGTTTAATGTGTCGCTTATATATGGCTTGTGGAAAACTGCCTACAGGATTTCTAATAGCTTTCTTCCTACAGTGACCTTCTTTTTGCTTCACTCTTCCATGAAACTCACGTTCTTGGAGACTAGTAGTTGTTCTATCAACACATTTTCTCACATGAGCTGTTGATCTTTGTAATTTCTCTAGTTACAAAGGTAATTTTGTAACTTTAGAGATTTGGGGGGTTTTTTTAGAAAACCATGTATTATTTTTTGTTCTCAAAATTCTGCACCATTTCATGTGGGCCTACAACATAAAATACCAATTTTGTTGGAAAGTAATAAAATGTAGAGCAGTTCAAGAAATTTGACTCCTTTTGCAAGGCTCTTCACTTCTGTATCTAGTCTGTTTTAGCTGTGGAGTCCTACTGTAGGACACATTCTCATTGTTGTTGTGAAAAAAAATCTATTGTGCTGAGCTTTGTTTTGCTCTGTTGGGTAATATTGCTGTGCAGATTCCATCACTGAAATAGCCTTTTGACATTTATGTTTGTTTGTGTCCAAATAAATCAGTTCATTGCTCCTCACCATTCCCCTCTGCATTGTGTATATGTGTTTCTGTGTGTTTGGGTTCGTGTTTCTTTGTGGGATTCTCTAAAGGGAGATGCGTGTTTGAAGGGGACAGGCCTTCCAGCCATCAGTCACCATCTAACTGACAGTTCAATCTGATACACAGATTCCATTTGCTGCACTTTACAAGCAGCAGGTCTGATAACAATCCCAGATACCCTAACACATTTCACTATATGTCTTAGTGTGTTTATGGGATGACGCGTGTGCATGCGAGCCTGAGTGTGCATGTCTTCATGCACCCCCGCTGCCCCGCTCTTAGGGCTGCCTCCGAGGGCTTTTGTTCACCGGTGAGCCAATCCCCCTGTCAGTCTCCTATCGGCCATGTCTCGGACATTGTTCTCCAGAGAAAAAAAAGGGAGTTGGTCTCCCTCGCTCTTGCTTGTATTCGACCTCAAAACATAATTCTTCAATCGTCTGAAGCTGCCGGAGGTGAGTTGGCTGGCAAAAGAAGCAGACACGAGTCCATTCACACTTGAGCAAATATAATGATCGCTTCTGTTTCGTTTAGAGTCCCTTCAGAATAATGCTTTCTTCTGGAAGTATGTACGCTCCCTCCAGAGGGGATTCAGTGCTGACAGGTAAGGTTGATTGGACAAATTCCATAGAGATCAGGCACTCAGCCTTTAATACAACTGGAGTAAAAGACCAAAGTTTAACCAAGGTCACAAGGAAACTGTTTGTTACAATTTAGTAAGAAGAAGTATAGTGTTTGTAGAACAGAGGAAATGTGAAGAATTGAGGTTAATCAGAGTTGCAATGCAGAAATGGACTATGTCATAATACCAAGATAACCATATTCATCTTCACTGAACTAGTAAAGTTCTGTGAACTTTACTAGCCTATGTGACAAAGTGGTTCAGTTTGTGTCCACCACTTATCCCTTATTCTTATTTCTGATTAATTTGCTTTCTGTAGCTGGTCATAATGCTTAAATTAAAAACATTAGTTTGCAACTTTGCTTCACTTACTATCCTGGGTTTGTGTTGCAGTTTCCATCTATTTATATGTTTAGGTTAAAACGACTACTTCTGGACTATTGGTTGAATTTGTTTATTTTGTTTCAAAGTATATTCATGGTATTTGTTTTCCTTTGTCCCTTTTAGATCTGCAGCAGGGCAGGAGTATGGGAGGGTATTTCCTGCTTAAATGGCTGGATGATGTCATTAATTACCTTGCTGGGTTCTACCAATTAGAGGGTTTTCTTTGGAGTATTGATTTGTTTATTTTTCTTTGAAGTAACTTTTTGACTTATCTTCTATTACATGGTTTATTATTCAGACCATTTAATTATGTAGATGAGTTTGTAAATTAGATTAATAATTTTATTCTTGTTTCTCTGTTTAGATTTTGTTTTTTTGTTGTTTTTTTTTACCTGTTTAATTGTGGCTTGGTCCACTCAAGTGCAGGTGTGTTGCCAATTGGCTATAAAAACAGTGAGTTCTTGGAAGCTCGGGAGGGATGTCTGAGTCAAATGTATCAAATAAAAGTCATCAGAAGAATCTGGAACCGGTGGCTGATGCTGTTGTTTTGTTCACCTTGCGGATCCTTGACCACACTACTTTACAGCCTGTAATGGTTTTCATTTCCTCTCTTTAAACCAACACATTGAAGATAAAAGAGTAAGAGCCCCTTTTCTACAGTCCATTTTCCTCTTTCTGTCACAAGAAAGTGTTAGGAGCAAACAGGGCAAGAGTTTCCGAGTGTTTGCCAGAGGGTGTTAGATGCAGAGATCAAAAAGGAGGTTGACGGGAAGCAGCAGAGGAAGAGGTAGGACCGGACATATGCAAACAGGAAGAACAAAATTGAAAGCGAAGGAGTGAGAGCAATTGGCTGCATCTTCATGTTGTGATCTGTCAGCACTGACAGGGGCTGAGTGGAGCAAACATGCATCTCCTGTGTCCCCTCGGTCAGTTTCCATGGAAACGCTGTTTCTCACCCGAACACATAAACTGCATTCTCATCTAACTTTCTTTATGTTTTCAAGCAGTCAGCACGGGCTGTATGAAGGAAGAGGATAACTTCAAAATCCTTTCGTATTTACTTAGATGCAACAGAGGGGAGCATCATTTAACTGCCTGCAGTTGAAGCATCACACTGGAGAAAATTGGAGCTGCAGCTCATACTCCTCCATGAGTCTGAGGTTAGACCCACAATTTACCCAGCTGTCATGCAGCGGTACAATTTGGCTCTTGTTGTAAGACTCAGACGTAGCCCTATAACGAACAGAAGTGCAGAGGCCAAGATAACAATCAGTCATTTGGAATAATCATTTCCATGAGTTTATGTTTGGGGAGATGCATCAGTGAGCTTAAGGCCAACGAGTTCAGTCTGGGGTTGAGTGTGGAGGTCAAGGGGGGCCTCTGGTGGTTGAACGAGAAGTAACAGCTGTCTTCCTCGTCAGCCTGACAAGACAGTGGATGATATTTATCTTTATGTCAACTTGTTCATAACCTATTTAAAACCTATGTGTAAATTCTGAATAACCCTGAAAACTGCTTTTAAGTGTCTAATTTTCACCTTTTTTTTTTTACATAATGTGTCACTTTTTAACCCTAATCTTGACCAACTCAGTTGTTTTCCTAGGCTTGCTAAAAATGTTACATTGTCTGATTATTAATTTTTTTTATTGCCATCCCTTTAGGTCAGTGTAGAGCTTAGAGGTTGACCGACCCACAAACTGCCATGCAAGCCAATTCTCTCTAAGTGGACTATAGAGTCTAGACTGATGTAGGGCTGTCTCCATCGATGTGCTGTTACGATCTCAGCGCTTGTCTGTCTGACCATCAGCGCTATGTTCCGACAGGATAATGAAAACACAAAATGCAAGACTGACCATGAGTGACTAAGAGCCACAAAATCAGACATCGTCAAGGTTTCACTACATTAACCATTTCCATCCAAACCTGAGTGCCTTCAGCCTTAAAACAGTCCCCACCTGACGCCGGTTGTGTGTCCGATGCTGGAAGCCTCCCTTCTCTTATTGCTTGGGAAGTGTGTCAGTGGCTGCAAACAGTTTAGTTTCCCCAAACCTTGGGGTGTTTTGACATCAATTATAGTGATGGATGACCGGGGAAAAACAGCTGAATCCCTCCCACACACAAACACAGCTTGACCACCTCTCATGATCACCACTCCAGCCTCCAGTGCCCAGTGTTTCAGGGAACCTTCAGCCGTATCTTCTTTTTTTTTTCTATCTGTAAATGTTATTTTTTCTTCCGTCCGCTGAACAAACCTGCATGCCTTTCTCTCTCCATGAGTTGATTTGGCTGAGAAAACACCCGGTGTATACTCTGGCAGTGATGTAATGAGAGCAGGTCACCTCAAGCTCCCATCTGCCATCAAACAGTTCCCTGTGGCCTAGCCAGGGGAGTGCTTCATGCCTGGAGCTGACCGTGGGAGTTTGAAAAGCCAGTTTAATATTTAACTTGTGGAACTTGTATGTGTGTATTTCTGTTTGCTTATATGAACTCTTCAGATTTGCTTGTTTGCACATTTACATCTACTAAACCAGCAACTGCTCAGAAATACTGTATTAGGCGTAGAAGTATTTATGAACACATGGAGTTGTTGAATGTTTTGAAGGAAGTTTGTATGCGTTTTTTTCCTCTCTCTCTCTCCCTGGAATGTGTGCGCAGACTGATTTATGTGTCTTCCATAGTGTGTACATGTCCTTCTGTTGGATGACTTACACAAAGTCAGTGTGTGGGGGTGTGTTTGCGAAAGCACAACCATGGTTTTTGTTCTCACACATTTGCACTGGTGTAGTTTGACAAATACATGATGTCGTAAGCCTCACAAATACCTACTGCACATGAATGACCTTAACTTGACTTCTAGCTGGAGTAGAGGCAGCGGGCATGGGCCAGTATGAGACATTCATGATATGATAACCTTCAGTAAATATGAAGTGATTTACTCAAACGTTTTCAGTAAAAATTTAAAACACCTTTATTTAAAACAGAAAAGCAACTGAAAAAGGTATTTCAGATGCTACTACAAAAACATAATATATGGATAAGTACAGGTTTAAGCTAATTTTAGCTGCTCAATGTGTTGTGCTATCTGTTTAGATTGCAAGCCTGCAGTTGGTTTCTCAAAAAGCACACTACTAGCTTCTTAACTCTAGTTTTAAATCAGCTTTACTTTAATAAAGAGTGATATGCGTAGTTACCCTAGCATTGTCTCTTTCACAACTGGAAACATGTTGAAACAATTCTTCTTGTAGTAGCAAGCTGGCCTGCAGTGTGCAGGACATGGGGGGGAAAGGTCGCATTACATTCTAGTCTCACTGGAATGTTTGCTGTCTTATGATCAAAAGCACTTTAAAGAATTTCAGGAAAAATATAAGAGAAAATTTAATTCCCTAGCATTTTAAAACTTTGGTAGGTCTTTATACCAATCCTTGGCCCGTGTCTCCTATACATTTTTAAAATTTTTATCATATATTTAAGCTACATAAACCTTTTCTTAGGAAATACTTTTTTCATTATAGTTCAGTTTGATGGAGTGGAAAAGTCTCGAATGTCACCCACCAAGGATGGGAAAACTCGCCCGCTGCAGCGACATTCCAGTGGCTGTTTGGTCAACACCAAAATGACTTCACTGGACCACAGCAGTTCCTCTCTCGGGGAGCGTATTGATCCCACGATGCCTCTGGAAAGCCAGTTGTGAGTGTGATTTTTGTTTGTTTGTTTTTGTCTTTATTGCAGTTTTTTTAACCTTGCCATATTTTTGTTCATCCTTCTTCCCTGCTGTTGGATGCAGTTGGTACCACGGAGCCATCAGCCGAACGGATGCAGAGTCTCTGCTCAGGATGTGCAAGGAGGCCAGCTACTTGGTTAGAAACAGCGAGACCAGCAAAAACGACTACTCCCTCTCCCTTAAGTAAGAACAACACATTTCTCCACCAAATAGCAAACTCTAAACAGTACTTCCAGTTTACAGTGTTACTCAAGATCAGTCTAGCTTGTGATTTGTACACAAGGCAAACATTCAAATAAATCTGACACCAGCAACATGTACTTACTAGACTACACATTCAGTCAATACACTTTAGAAGAAAAACATGTCCAATTGATTTCCAATTATATATATATATATGTAAGAAATGTTGTGGTTTCAAATACATATAATCTAGTAGTATTAAAAGGATGGAACATTATATCTACATTAATTTAATTTATGGCGTCTATTACAACCAATCTCTTGCTGTAAGAGTAAGTATGAAATGACAGTGGAAAGTAGAGCAATACCTAATAGTGAACAACAAACCCCATGAAAATATCAATGTGTCCCATTTTGCATTCACAAAGGGATGCTTTATTTGAACAGCTGCAATATTTCAGGCGCAACATATTGAATATTTGGCCACCGGGATGCCCTTTGTGCCTATGTCTGATATAGACCTTAGTGGCTAAGGTCATGAATCTCAAGGAGCATAATAGTAGCATTGGAGTGATCAAAGAGTTTTATAAGCCAAACTTAGATTACTGAAAAACACAATCCTAATTGCAACATTGAGCAATAATATAGCAACTCCATGTTTTTCCAATATCGTGTGTCCCAAGAATGCCTCCTTTTGAAAGGAAGCAACCTCCAGCAGGACCTGGCTCATTGTGAACAACCATCTGTTAAAAACAGCTGGTGGCTGAGAGGACATCACAAACAAGTTGTTTACCTGTGGTCTGTTGTGTTGATGATTCTTACTTTTTGGATGGAAATAATTTCACCCTTCAAACCTCTTTCTTCCAGCTGCTGTACCTCCTGGTCCTACTCTGTCCTCCACGTCACCTTTGTTTCCTTCATTTCACAGCATCTTTGCCCTAATTTGCTGACGTGCCCAGAGCCCACAGCTTGGTTACCGGTTAACCTATCGTTGGTGACCTCTTACTCTTTGATGCATCCTGCTGGGGGTTAAAAGGAGCCTCTCTAATTAGCTTAGACACAAATGTTTTCTCGGGGAGAGGTTATCTCCGTGTCAAAGCCCAGCAGAGCAGTCACTTTTGGTTTCTCTCTACAAGCTAATAAGGACAAACTGACATGGAAACATATCCTGAATCTTTTAACCCTTCAAAGTTTTCCAAAATAAACATAAACAGCATCAATTCAGCTTTAAAATTTCAGTATCTTGGAAATTGTAAAGATACTGAGAACGGTTTGTTGATTAAAAAAAACAGTTGGATATGAGTAATACTCTGCAACCCTCTGTCAATCCTGATATGAGATGAAACCATAATATGAAAAGAGACACTGATTAGCGTTTGCAATAACAGCAGAGCTCAGCTTGCTTGAGGCTCATATATCTTGGAAGAGAAAATTATTCTGTTCACTGCTCATATAGTTTTTTTTGACATGCCACTGTTGCTATCTGGGTTACTTTCTGTTGCACTGAATGATCATTTGCTTTTCCCCTTCTATAACTACTGATAAAAAGATGAACAGTCTCCTAAAACACAGATCTGCTGCCGTTCAGAGCATGTCTAACTGGAGAACAAGCTGAAAGATCCAAACATCTGTAAAAGTACATACAATTAGGCATTGTAGGGAGAAATGGATCTTACTTTAATCCCTCTTCTTCTGTATTTTTTTATTTTTTTGGTTCCATTTATAAAGCCTGACCTGAGGAAAATTCTCAGCAGGAAATTAGGTGAACTTGTATTTCTATTTCAGAAATGAACAAAGAAAGGAATGAGATCTCTGAATATTTGAGCTTGGAAAAGTGTGGCTGTTTCAGTTTATAAAATGTAGATGAACCCTGTCATCCAGCAGGCTTATACAACTGAATACTTATGGGAAAATATATATCAAAAAGCAGGTAAAATAAGGATGTTGACCTTTTTATTTTCCAAGAAAATAAATATTCACAGTTTTGGAATTACATTCAGATTGTAATGTTCTCAATATTCTTAGGGTTGATGTCTTTCTGCACCTGCAGAACATTACTTTGCATCACTCCTTAATATCCTGTCTTGTTGGAAACCATGCATTGCCATAACACTGCCTCGACATGTTTTACAAAAGGATTTGTGTTCTTTATAACTTAAACACTGACATATTATCTTGTTTCATTCCCCTAAAGTATACTATTATTTTACAAAGTTTTAATTTTCTCATGGACTTGGTGTGTTTGAGACTAAGTCCAAGTACTGTTCTCACTGTCTCCAAAATCTCGATGGACAGTAACACTCTGAGTTTGCCCCTTACATTTTATCCATGTATTAATAAAGAACTACTAATGGTAGGATCTAGACTTACTGATTGTCTTACCTAAAGATTGGGGTTTAAAGTCTGCTAGTAATATGGGTATAAATCCACTAAAGCTAAGTCACAGAAAGAACAGACATTCATTCAGTTTCGATAAAGTTTTTTCTTTTAATAATAATTATGAAGCTACCAAGAATCCATTCTCCCCTTTGCACCATAAGAATGAAATACAGATGAGCTAATGCTCTGGGTTTTACAGCCGCAAATGAAATATCAGATTGCAAGATTATAGGATTTACTGACAAATATTTGGGAATTTGTGGTTGTTGTTGTTTTCCCCAGACCAATTACAACCAGGCAGTAAGAAAAGCTTACTTCAGTTCAGTTCAGTATAAGGCAAAAAAGCAAGTTGTAAAAAGTATTCACATCCATTGACATTTTCTTACATTTGGTCAGGTAAAATCAACAAACTTCAATGTTTTTTTGTTTGTTTTTTTTTTTATTGGAAATTTATGTGATGGACCAAAACCATAAAGTACATGATTGTGACATAAAAATGAAATAACACGTTTTTGTTTATCTGTGTGGCATGCATTTCTATTCATCACTCCTGATGAATACACTTTCTTACAGCTTTACAGCTGATTCTCTGGTCTTTATCCTGCCATTATCCAGTCTGTCAGTTTAGGTGAATTGCTTAAACCAGGAGAGTGTGTTGGTACTAGCAGTGCTTGTAATATTGTTTTTTCAACAAACCCTATTTATACTTCACCGCTTTTTGATCACAGACTTGTTTGGTGTATTTAGTTTTTTCTATTAGGATATTTGTTCACTAATATTCTCTAGCAAACTTTTGAGGTCTTCATAAAACTGCTGATTATATATTGAGAATAACTTTCACACTGTTGGAGTCTGTTTCTTTTGGCATATGAGAGAGAAAGTAGATAATTATAAAGATACACCACACTTTTTCGAATTTTATATTTATTCTGCTTCACCCATCTTGTACTGTGTGTGTTTGGTTTACACATAAAATCCAGTGAAAGCGCATTAAAGTTTGTGCTTGTAATGTGACAAAATGTGGAAAAGTTCAGTGTGAATATAGTGTGAGTTTATTCTGTACTGTACTATATGCCAGCTTCTGGGTTTCACAGAGCAACTTGTTGTGACCTTGACTTCAATCATGTGAAACCCAGAGACAGATCTGACTTGATGGAGTGACAAGTGCCACCACCCTTACAGGCAGAGGTGGCTCCAGGTTCAGCCTCCAGACGCATGCTCCTGCTGCCACAGAAAATGAGCGGAAACCCAAGGTGAAGAGCCTCCATGTCTGAGGTCACTGAAAAATGTATGAGGCCATGAGGTGGCACAAATGTGCATTGCATTATTGATAAGGACAGGCGTCGCCAAGACCTCCTGCCTATTCAGCTATTTGGTCTAAACAGAAACCTTTTTTCTCTTTTTTTTTAAGAGTACTCATTACCCTTTTTTCTGCTCACCTGCCCCACACCTTTTCCCCATTCTTCCTTCCTTTGGCATGTTTGAAACATTTTTAAACCCTCACAGGTTTTCAGAGTGCACCATTGTCCCATTTTTCACATCATAGAACAGATTTGTGCAGCTTGTCTCAGCTCTCTAAGTAGAGAAGTTGTTAGAGAGAGAATCAAATGTTTCCAGGTGACTCTGTTTGATGTCAACTTGCAGACATAGAAAAGCTAAATTCAGCTGGAAACAAAAACGTGCAAATGTGTATGTATGCCTTTTTCATAATATACAGGTGCATCTCAACATATTACAATATCATTAGAGAATGAATGTATTACAGATAGTAATACCAAAGATAAGACATATGAACTGTGTGGATATAATGCACACAGTTTCATTATCACTTACAGCTAATAAACACCACAAATTCTCAGAAAATTTTAATATTACATAAGACCAATAAAAAGGGATTTTAATACAGAAATGATGCATTATGTCAGTGTTCTCTTTACCACATTCATCCAACAATCACTGACACACTCCATAACAACTGTTAGGCACAAAATGTCACTGATGCAAAAACTGTGTTCAGAGTGCTGTATCCAAATATATCAATGGAAAGTTGAGTGGAAGGAAAAAGTTAATCCATACATTTTTCATTAGGACCTCTTGGCAATTTAGAGAGACCATTTAACCTAAACTACATTCAGTAAATACCAGTCTCTTGGTGCTGTGACAAGTATAGTGGAAGAAAAATATGTTAGAAAAAGATGCACAAACAAGAGGGAGAACTGTACTCTTGACCCCAAACATCTTTTTAGTTAACAGCTTAAAGGGTTCTGTGGCTCTTAGGTGCAATCCACTTCAACAAATTCAAAAACACAACAACATTAACGAAGCACAATTACAACTTACAAAAACACTACAATATTAACAAAATGGAAAGGGTATGTCCCAGTTGGAGACCTGAGAAATCACTGATTGGACAGTGCTTTTGAACAGAAGTTACTGCTTGATAACTTCCGGTCAGCCCATTGTTGCAATACGCTACAGCGTCTGCCATATTGTAAATGGGCTGAATTTCAGAAAGTGCTGTTCTGCGAAGTATTTTAAGTTAATGAATGTCGCTGACACAATCTCTCACACACTATTATATATAGGAATGAAAAAAAATCTAACTAAGAACAACGTTTCACACTTTTTGATGTGATTATTTAATCGTTTTGGGGAACAATAATTACATTTGATACAGTTGACTCTGATAAATCGCTTTTATTGATGAACATACACACAGACACCCCTACAGTGATGTATTCATGAACATAACACAATTCCATAATTCAGGTTTGCTGTTATATCAATCTAATTATTTTTAATCTACATAAATTATAAGAAACATCTTACAGACAACTGACGTACCTTAGAGTAACCATGTTTGACCACAGACAAACAGCGACTGGTCTTGCGAACTTCTAGGTAACCATGGCAACAATAAGCAAACGTCAAAAATGCCCGTTACAGGTTTCTCATTGTCTCTCCCTCTTTAGAAAAACAACACAGTATTTTAAAAAAAAGTTAGCTTAGCTAAGAAAATAATCAGAGTAGTTAACTGGGGCAATTTAGTTACAAAGGAAATATTTCTTGGTTGTTTAGAAGTTTGTTTCACCACGGAAATGCACAGTACCGGTCACAAAGTCAAGAAATTCTGCTCGTAAATTTACGTTATTATTATCTTTAATTCATACCTGTGAAAGATAAAGAGAGTGGGTCCACTTTGTACTGTAAAACTGTTGAAACTAGTCCACGCAGCACATTTTCTCCACTGCCACTTTCAAGATGGCGGCAACGTAAGTAGGACTCAGCATATACGTATTCATGCCTATTGTCCAATCTGCGATTTCTCAAGTCTTACGCTGGGACATGCCTCTTCTGTTTTGTTAATGTTGTAGCGCTTTTGTAAGTTGTAATTGTGCTTCGCTAATGTTGTTGTGTTTTTGTACTTTGTAATTGTGCTTTCTTAATGTTGTGTTTTTGAATTTGTTGAAGTGGTTTGCACCTCACAGCCACCGTATAAAGGAGATACTGATTTCATTTTCTAGCAGCATGTGCCTCCAATGCCAAAAGTATCAGTACTTTGGTATCTTTGTACATAGGTGACTATCAAACTCGCCTGATCAAAACCTAAAAGAAAATTTCCATCCATCCATCCATCCATCCATCCATCGTCTTCCGCTTATCCGGGTCGGGTCGCGGGGGTAGCAGCTTCAGAAGGGAGGCCCAGACTTCCCTCTCCCCAGCCACTTCTTCCAGCTCCTCC
>CAEFZY010057326.1:0-50760 GCA_903066815.1 Brachyrhaphis roseni
GTGTCAGCACATTCAACTTTGTACAGAACAAAGTATTCAATGAGAATGTTTCATTCATTCAGATCTAGGATGTGTTACTTGAGTGTTCCCTTTATTTTTTTGAGCAGTGTATTTCCCTAAGTTACAAAATCTTATATATGTGCAAATATGGAACAGAAAGTAGACTTTGTAATAGTTTTTGGTATGCTTGAAAAACATAGATGAAACTGTATCACAAATCAGCAGTGGTGCCTTGTGTGTTAATCCTTGAGCTTATATTTAGACATTGTAAACCACAAATGTAAATGTTTGGGGATTTGATGCATTAGACCCACTCAACTTGGGGTAATGTGGGAAAAACAACGATACATGGTTTTCAGAAATAATTAGAAATAAAAATGCATGGTGTGTCATTGTGTTCAGTCTCAAATTTGCGACAAACTCTCCCACCTGAGTTGTGGATCTTTGCAGCTCCTTCAGTGTCTCCATCAGCCTCCTACCTGCTTTTCTGAACAGTACTATCATTGCATTGAACTGAGTAGTGGTGTATAGCATGTTCAAAGCTTGGGATATTGTTATATTCTGTAACCTCCCCTTATGATTCTCCACAACTTCACCCCTGACCTTGTATGATTCTTAGTCTTCATGAGGCTTTAGTTCACAGATGTTCCCTTTTTAGCCCTCAGTAATGTGCTAATTTGTGTTGGTCTACCAATATAATCGTTGTAAAATTTATTGGAGTTTGAGGCTGATGGCAAAAAGGTTCACTTCTCTCTCTCTGAATACTTTTGCAAGGCACTGTACATTCTTCACAAACCTATTTAAATAGACTGTTAAAAGGTATTCCCAAAGCAAGCAGCATTATATACACAAATAGATTTTATCATGCTCAAGCTAAATTCCATCAGCCATTCTTCCTGGAAAAAAACAGAGACTTCTTTGCGGATTTAGGTCCAAAGACACATCATTTTGTGAATTCCTCCTTCTAAAAATAGCTGGCAAGGATTGGGCCTGTAACCACAGAGTACATTTTGAGGTTTGAACACTGTCTCTGCAGACTGTGTGTTGCCAGGTTTAATCTTGTGAGAACCATTATGACTTGTTGTGATTTGGAGTCACCCCAAAGGATCAAAATAACACAGCTACTGCTCAGTCTTCCCTGACCCAGCAGACAAATGGAGAAAATAACACATAATTCATGTCAAGCAGCCACATGGAATATACGTGTCATGGGTCAGAGACACAATTTTCCTTAAATCTAAGCTGTTTGAGACTTTAATGCTACTGTACTATATATTTGTGGGAAACATTTAGCCGTGTATGTTTCTAGACAAGTGACTTTGCAAACATATTTTCTTAAGGTTTAAACAAAGGGTGATTCAATAAAATAAAACAATTTTAAAGATAGTTTTTGTTGTTGTTTTTTTGATGGCATTCCTCTGGTCAATGGCAAGCTTGGTAGAAATGGTGTTTCTTGTGAAGAAGAGGGTCACAAATCTCAAGGACTGCCTGGTTTGGTGACAAAATTAATTTGGTTCATTTCAATCTAGAAAATCAAATGAAAGGGGTGGGTGGGTTGGTTGGATGGACGGACGGATTATTCAACAACGAAAGTACTTGAAAATGGTCAGTCTTATTTATACATTTTTATATAATAGTACTGTGCAGACATTTGAGAATAAAAGGTTTCAATTTGGAATTGTACCATTCAATAAAGTCCGATTATTGGGGGGGTTAAAATAATTTTTGATGTGGCATTAATTATTTTTCAGCTTAGAGTAGTCAAGTTAAGGTTTTAGTTTAAATATTTAGGATTTCAAACCAGAAATGACACAGCTGAAAGACCTTCAAAACAGAGTAAAAATCATTTTAAGTAAGAGCTGGGCTGCAAAAAAGCAATAAAAAACTTTAAGACTTTCAGTGTAATCGCTATAACTAAACTCTTTTGTATATAAAATTAGGTTTGATTTATTTTCACTGAAAACATCCATTTGGACCCGCTTCAATGAACGACTCAAGTTTTGATGAAGATAAAACGCTTTGGTGTTCCTTGGTTTTAGACTTGTCCGAACCTGGTCCACAACAGTTCAATTCATTGAAAATTGCAGCTTCTTTTGTTTAAAAAAGCCCACTGTGGTCAGAGGAAAATAACTATGTAGCTCATGTAGGGGTTCTCTCTCTTGCCAATTGTTTTTTTCAGAGGTCTGGGGAGGATGAAGTGTAACATAGACAGCCTCTTCTTAAATCTAAGCCGCCAAGTCAATCTGGCTGTCCTGATGGTGGTCCTTCCTACCGCAGGTGTTACCTTTAGCATCCTTGATGACAGTGTAATTGTGCATTTGAGAGAAAGTAAGTATGGGATTTGAGATGAATGTTACCTTCACACTCTCTGGAAACTCCTCCGCTGTGCAGTGAAGAAGCACATGTCCTTTGTTGGGAAGATTCATGTAGATACAGTTGGCAGCATTGTCATCTGGCACCGTCAGCTTGTCGTAGCGATGGTCGCTCATTTGCTGCATAATCTGATCAGGAAACATACATTTTGATGTAAATGTGAGAGTCCACACAGTGGATAGAAACACAGACATGAAACAGACTTCCACTCAGATTCCTTGACTCAGAATCGAGCCCACAATCCAAAAAGCAGCTCAGCATCCTTTGACTCGCCAAACCGCTGTGGGTGACTGAGGGGGGGCTTAATGGAGAACACAGGAGCAGACAGACATTCCTTCTCAGCAGATGTCATGTTTTTATGTAATCAGAAGGAGCTTAAGGAGGGATGAGAGGCTAAGAAGTGGGGGCCAGGAAAAGAAGATGGTCATTTTGCTGAGTAAAAGTCAGAGTGTTGAGGATGTTATGACTAGAAGTAAAGCAGGTTTATGAGCAGAACACCTGTGGATGAATATCCCTTTTCCTCAAGAGATATTTATTTTCTTTGTCCATCTCTGTGCACCTTGGAAGCACGTGACAATGCAACAGAAACATTTGGATCTCTACAAACATTTTGGGGCCATACTCGCTACTGATTTGCATTTTGAATAGCAGCACATGACATTTTAGCAGCATGCACTAGCCTGCCTTCTCATATTTTGACTGTGATTTTTGGGAAGTCTTTGAACTCAGTCATTTTTGTGCAAATTTGTTTAATTTTCAAATATTTGGTCTAAAACCATTCTAATGCTGCCTTATTGGGCTGAAAAGTAGTTACTGAAGTTGAATTTTCTTATTTCTTACAATGGCACAGCTTGGTTGATGTCTATGTCACAGTCCTGAGATGGAGTTGGAAAAGCGATTGTTGTGTGCATTGATAGATAGAGTTTTTCAGTTATCCACATGTGCAATTAATTTGCAATGTGTACACGGAGTAGAATGGGTCTCCTCTGCTCTGACTGCAGGCGGCTTGCTGTGTGAGACTCACTGCAGTGCTTAGGAAGTAGGAAGAACTGACAGCAGTACTCACTTCTCACAGTCAGGACAGGTAGTGTTTGGTGCTTTGTATGTCTTCAATAACACAAAAAAGTTGCCTTTTTGAAAAAAGGAGAAAACAAAACTTCATTAAAGGGGTCTGAATAGTTGTTAAATATATCAACAAAGTTGCTAGATCGGCAGCAGTCCTACTTAACCTCCTCCACTCATTCCCACACTTGACAGTGTCCCTCAGTCTATTGGCTCCGTCCACTTTTGTGGAATTAAAATAAAATCTGGGGATGGGGTTAGGCTTACTCACGGGGTTAGTTAAATTTTAAGAAATGTTTTATTAAAGTGAAGATTTTTGGCACAAAAATGCTAAAAACTAATAAGGAATCTAATATTTATGAAATGGACTAGCAAAAGGTAAGGCAACTAATAATTCCATGCATATAGCAGAATTGAAAGCTGGCAACTTATGACCCTGTAGTGAACTGATGATGCTAAAATAATTTCCAAATTGCTAAGTATAGGCAGTGTGTGTGAAAATATCTCTATATGTGCAACCAGACAAAGTAAATACTTGGGTCATGAGTGGGTGTGCTTCCTCTTATAAAGGGGGATTAAAATCATCACGTTATTTTCTAAATAGCATAACCTTATTAATCAAAGTTAATTTTACACTCAAATAATTTAGAAGTTGACTGAATTCCAGGCAAAAATTATGAAATAAAACCTTGGGCCTGAAGTCCAAAATAGTCATCCTAGCTACAAATTGAAGTCTAAGTCTCATGCAAATAAACATTGACTCTTGCCTGGACACTGGCTTGGATCCAGTTAATACAGAGAGTGGTTACTGGGGCAGCATAAAGTGCCCATTCAAAGGTGGTAAATCTAAATATTTACAGGAAAGTAATTAAATCCCTTCTGGGTAAAGAACTGGCAAGCAGATAACAAGGAGTCTCACAATTTACTGGATCTGATGCCCTCCACTGTGATAATCAGCATAATCTGCATTTTAAACCCTGGTATGAATATTTATAATACTTCCCATGGTGCCTTTAAAAGTTTTACAACTCTCCTTTTCACTAAGCAACAGATGAAGTAAATTCTGCTTACGGCTCCAACAAAATCCTGAGGAAAAATGTCAGACTTTTCTTGCTGAAGAACACAGTTAGTTACTGTCCTCCTGGTAAGTACTACAGTTATACGGAGCTGTGGTGAAACAGTAGTTATATTGTTTCACCAATATAAAAGCAAGAGGATTTTTCTAATCTGTGTACTTTTACAGATTAACATCTTGGCCTTATAAAACAGTAAAAAGAAATACTAAAACTTAAATACATATATATTGTTTCCAGAAAATACAGAGGGGAACAAAAAACCTCTTGTCATGTTGACAAAATATGGAAAAGTTACTCAATGTGGCTCAATCTGACCTTTAGTGTGTGGTCAACTCATCATCTATGAAAACTGAAGCATGTTAGCATCCTTGAGGCGGAGATCAGATGCTGACCAGTGGGAAGGGATGACCTCATAAATCAAGCAGGGCTATGTGAAGTGGTGACTGATGATGTCAAACCTGCTGGCAGTCTGCTGCAGGGCGTGGTTAGTGTGTATGTGTGATTACAGGGAGTGGGAGCTGAGGCCTGTGACAGGGGCTGTATTTTAGGATGATGACTTTCTGGGTGAAGCTGGGAATTGACTGCCGCAGATGGATGACGAAATCAGTCCCATCAGTGTGTACTCCCATTCCTATGAGAGCTAAACACAGATCCGCAGTTCTGAGTCCTGTTGCATAGGCAAAAGCAAAGCCATCGGCTTATTTAAGCATCAGAAAACAACAGTGTTTTATCAGAAGTATTCATGCCCCATGAACTTTATCACATTTCAGGCAAAATTTCAGGGTTTTTATACACTAGACCAGGGATCTGCCACCTGTGGTTTAAGAGGCTCTTTGGACATAACTCACTGGTTCTTAATAGTTTTGGCTAAAAATTATAAAGAGGCAACTAATGTTTTTTTTAAAGATAAATATTTAAAAAAATGCAGGCTTTATAGGTTTTTGTATTTTTTATAAAATAACTGCAGGGAATTTCCACAACAGAATGAAACTAAAAGTACAAGTAGTATATTGCTCCCTATTTTTCTTTTCATGAAACTGGAAACTTCACATAATTTTCTACAAATAAACATCCTAAATAATAAAATGTATCCATCCTCCGTTTGTAAATGTTTCACATCTTTTTTAGTTAAATAAAATTCTAAGTGGTGGTTCTTTAAAAATGATTTTAAAAAATCCAAAAATAGATATTTATCAAAAATTCTAAGAGGTAAATTTTATTTTCTTAATCTTTTGTGAAAGAAAAGCAAAAAACAAGGGGGGGAGGGATCTATAAAGTGAACAAACAGCATTGTGCAGACAGAGGAAGAAAACACATGTGGGAATATTCAAAGCAGGGTTAGACCATAACCCTGCCTATAACACAAAGTGCTGTTCAATCCATCACACAAAAATGAACAGACAAGACACAGAAGCTGTCAGCATTGATGGGAAATGGATGGAGCCAAATACAGTTTAAACACAGAAGACAGCTGGACAGAGGCTGAAAAAAACGTGAGACTACAGTTGACCCACATCTCCTGGCAGGACAACAGGACAGCTCAGTCAAATCCAGACCTAAATCTAACTACTGGTTTAGAGCAGTGGTTCCCAAAGATTTTCTGGCCCCCCCTATGTATTACAATAAAATCCCCCCCAAAAAAGGAAAAAATAAATAAATCAACTGGGCATACACATTGTTCAACCAGACATAACCCCCCACCCCTCAGGGGGCATGCTCCACACTTTGGGAACCATTGATTTAGAGCAAGTTTTAAAAATTGCAATGCAAAACATTGTCCATCAAATCCGAAAGAGGTTGGAAAGAAACCATTTTAGAAACAACTCTTCTTCTTACACTTCACATGCAACATTCTGAGTAGATCTGTGACATAAAATTCCAGTTAAAAAAATCACTATAGTTTGTGTTTAAAAAGCCACAGAATGTGAAAAGGTTTAAGTGGAACTTTCCACAAAATTTCCATTTAACATTTCCTTTCTCTATAGAAAAAAGTGAATCCATTGAGCATTAGGTTTGTTTCATAAGTATGCAGAGGAAGACCTGTACTGTCATGAGACCAGCATCAATATCCAAAACAAGCAGTCTGAATTCATTAAAGCTGCATTCATAAGAGCGTCCTCTCCTCACAGACATAATATCATCTAACTGCAGATGCTGGTGTGCTAAAAGTCCTTTAAAAGAGAAGCTAATTGCTGCAAGAGAGGGTGACGTAAGCCATAATTAGCAAGCGAGCCCTCTGTTATTAAGTATCGCTAAAGGCCACTCCTCATTCCAGCAGCTAATTACTGCGGGTGATCAAACAGCCAGGAGTCTTAATGAGTTGGAGCTGGAAAATAAATGTAATTAGCTTATGTACTTATTCACAGATTCTCCTATTCTTGTGTACACTTTGGCAGAAATACACCAAATGAGTATTTTACACAATAAAAATGATGTGCTTGACCTGTAGGGGGAGTTCTGACTCTGAAAGCAACAGTGGAGAAGAGCCGTCATGCCAAGAGTGTACTGTATGATCTAGTGTGTATGTTTTTGGACTTATAGAATTAGAGAATCAACGTGTGCATGTGAGCTTCACTTCAGTGTAGCATGAACAAACAACTGACTTGCAGATGGTTGTGAATTTTTGGGATAGTTCTCGAGCCGGGATGTGCTGAGATTTAGTACTCTCTTGGTGTAACCCACCAATCTGTCTCTGTCAGGCTGTAAGCTGTCTCTTGTCTGGACGCCCAACATCCTGTGAATTTCCATTTAGAAGCCTTTCATGGGGTACTGAGCTCAAGCTGTGTAATAGGAGGACAAAACCTTTGTAATTAAAGCTGGAGAGCAAATGCCACAGGCATTCCCTGCAAATTAGCAGAGAATATGAATTAATGCAGCGGGATTAAAGGGACAGTGCTTTTTTATATGGTTGCAGTAAGAGGGTGCCATCAAGGTATACAGTTATAAAGAAGTTCAATCTGTCAACTTGTGTCAAGACCAGCATTGTAGAATAAGCAGCTGCCTACTTTAAGAGCCTTCTGAGCTGGTTCACTGGAGCCGATGATGATAAGCCCTGGTCCTCCCATGCTGCAGAAGCTCTTCAGGTGCAGCCCCTCCAGCACAGGCACAGTGGAAACAGCATAGTCCTATGAAACACAATCCAATTATAGGAGCTAAATAAAATAAGTCCCAAGAGCACAGGATGCATACAGGGTGGAAATGATTTCAGTCATCTCTACACATTCCAGGGTTAGACATAGGATGTGAAAATACTTTTCAGAAGCGTGCCTTTCCATCTGCTGACTAACATTTTCACCAAAAATGTAATCCTGGTAAAATAACCTTGGCTGTATAGGGTTGAGAACATTTGACAAAGGCATTTTACAAAAAAATAATTATTGTAATGGTGTTTAAAAATTAAAGCCTTGAAAGAAATTAAGGTGAAGACATCTGATTCCTCTATAATAATAAAAATAATAGCAGTGTTTAAGTGTCTCGAGAGGGCACATTTAAAATAAAGTAACACCATTTAGGGGTGGAAACAGCAGAAGTGTCTGAGAGGTGATGTCACTGAACCTCATGCTCACAGGAAGATTACACAGGACTTGTAAGAACCTGATTCAAGCCACTTTCTCTGGCTGCAGGAAGTCTGATTGCCAAATGCTGTTATTACTATTGTTAGAAAAACAAAAGTTACATAAAATTGTATTTTCACAACGGAAACTGAAAACAGTTTATTTCCATCTGTCCAGCGTGTTTGAAGGTAAAAACTACTCAAGTCTGTAAGTAAAGAATGAAGGTGGTAGACTGTCTTTTTTTGTGAAAGAAAACATCAGAACAGGTGGGAATGGAACACATGAATTACAATGAATAGTACAGTTTACATTTGTTTTATAATTATGAAGGGTGCCAGCAGTGGAATCTGTGATTATAGTATAAACAACTATTTCTTAAGATTCCACATTGAGCACATGCACTTAAATTTGGATTTAGATATTTTATTTTCTGTCTAAAATTATGCCACTGTGGTTCTTTTCTTTCATATCTTTAATCAGTGGATACAAAACTGGCAGAAGAACATGTTTAACCAAACAGCAGTAACACAAATAATTCCCTAACTTAGACTTGTGGATGAACAGAATGCTGAATTCAATATTGTGACAAGAGAGAAAATGCTAAATCTGAACAGAAACCTGAATCAGCACACTACTGCACAACGCTTCTAATAAGTTTTTACAAGATAAGATACAAGATTTTTGGAATTCAAATCTCTCAAAGAAGACCTGCCGCTGTATTTTCTGGACTATAAGTCGCTCCGGAGTATAAGTCGCACCAGCCATAAAATGCATAATTAAGAAGAAAAATACATACATAAGTCACACCGGAGAATAAGTCACATTTTTGAGGGAAATTTATTTGATAAAATCCAACACCAAGAACAGACATGTCATCTTGAAAGGCAATAAAAATAGAATAGAGGCAACAACAGGTTAGTACTGTATGCTAACCTATGCTAACGTTACATGAAACATGAACAACGAACTGAGAACGTGCCTGGTATGTTAACATAATAATAATTTTCTGTGACATCATGTAAATTCCTGTGTAACCACATTGTAGCACATTGTTAGTTCAAAGAAGCACGATGCTTCTATTTGTCGCTAAAAACAAACTGCAGTATGGCACTATGTACTCCACCATGCCAAAAAAGTCATGTATTTTATACTCTTGAACTATTTTTCTGGAGTGTGCTTATAGGTTCAACAAGGAACCAATGGAAATTACAGGATGTTCTTTCTCCATTCCTTATCCACAAACAGGAAGTGTCTGTGTGAAATTAGAAATGGAAGGCATTCTCCTTCTCTTATCAAGATAAATGTGATAAAGAAGCAGGAACAGTTCCTTTTCATCTAGACTGAGATACTTTCATACTTTGAACTAAAAGACTCTATTTACTACTTAGAAGAAAGTCAGACGGTTCCTTGTTAGATACCCCAAATAAGAAATAAACACTTTTACAACACGGAAATAGTAGAAAATATCATTTAACCTCTGCACTACTTCCCAAACAAATCGATTCCATCAGCAACACCATTATCCCAACATCTGTAAGAACCTGAAAGCAAAGAGCCCTCACATCTGCATGCAGTTGTGTAGCACTAAACAAACCTGGAAACAGAATGATCCTTCATTTGATAATTAAAGGAAAAACCAACATTGATTGGATGGAGCAATCAGATAAAAAGTGGAAAAAACAATAATTGATGGCTAAGTAATTTTTCCTTTTGTTATTTGCCAGGAACGCATCATTTAGTCCCATCTTATCAAAGATAACAGAAAACACAGAGGAATCAGTAATGAGGTTCTCAAATCAGATACAGATGGGACAAGAGGAGAATAAGGCAGTTCAAGTTACCGTAATGTGCTGAACTCTTGACATTATGACCCAGCGCTGAATCTGCCTGTCAGCATGCTTCTCGGCTTTGCTACACCTTCTCGGATAGAGGCCAAATGCGATGAACAAAAGACCGCAGCGGAAAGTGTCTCTAATTTATACCGGCAGCAAAGGAGATGGGTTAGATCAGTCAGGCGGCGTGCCTTTAATCCTGCTTGAAATAAATCTTGCTGTTGCAGAAATACTTGCCGTTTTTTCATAATTCAGATGGAGGTTTTGGTGAGCATGGTATAATGATCACGCCAAACAAAAATGAACTGAAATAATTCATTGAAAAGACTGAGACTAAACTTCTACTAAATAGGAAAAATCATGCCAGTAGGTGTTACTCCTTTACTTACCACAAACTGATGTTTGACCCATCAAATCAGACTCTACGACTCAGAGAATGGCCCCACTTTCTGTACAATAACATATTTTAGATGTCTTGAAGTTACTAAGATGCTCCAGTATGCCATGCATTGAAAAAGAAAATAAATGTTGTATTTTATTTATATGTTGATCCACTCTATCATTAAGTTGTGCAGATAACTCCTAGAAGTTAGATAATTATTACCTTAAATACTTAGAAACATGGGGTGTTTTTATGGGGCTTCACAGTGATGCAGCTGTTAGCAATGTTGCCTTGCAGCAAGAAGCAACAGGTTCAAATTCCAGCCTGGGGTCTTTCTGTATGGAGTTTGCATGTTCTCCTTGTACCTGAATGGGTTCTCTCAGGCTACTCTGGCTTCCCACAGCAGTCAGTCAAATTTATCCACTGCTGGTGGGTACATTTGTCCAGAGTGAACCTTACCTCTCACCCAATGATTACTGGAAATGCGTACCAGCCTATCCCTGCCTACACATGCAATTGTGCCAGCATAAGCATGATTGCATATGTTATGCAATATCACATAAAGAGCCCTGATAATCAAAAGCATAACTTTGACACAGGTTGCACTTGCTTATGAAGGGATTATTTGAACCCAAATTATAAGTTCAAGACACAAATATGAGTCATCAGTGCCTAGTGAGAAACATCTGCTTAAGTGGCACACATAAACAGTTTAGCAACACATCCGCCAAGAGTAAACAAGATGATTTATAATAATGACATAGGAGGAAACTGTTCATAAGGTAATTAATGCAAGGTTTACTCCTTCACATCAACTTTTTAAATCTTTTTTATTGTCTGCTATATTAGTCACTGTTGACATAACTGGCAAAAGTTTGAATCAAATGTTGATTAAAAATGCTTTGAAGCCTGCTAAGGCCTCATCCAAAGCATTAAAAGATAACTACCACAAGGACTCTTTACAGATGTGACAATCAGTAACATCAGCTTCAATGATGCTAAGCAGCAACAACAGCAAAAAAAAAAAAAAAAAAAAAAAAAGAAAGTTAGACTTGGCACAATGCCACCTGACTGAAAACAGACTTTTTTAGATTCACCAACCAATCAAGTTAAAGGTTTCAAATTTCACTTTTCCCTTCAGGACTTTAAAAAAACATCAATTTACAAGCGAGCCATGGATGTAATGTAATGGAGCTCCTCACTTACATTATTCAGTTTATTTAAATACATCTGGCTCCTAAGGGGCCAACAATGAAGTTGGTTCAGACACATGTATGTTTTCTCCTGGTGCTTCAGTTTACTCCCACAGTGTAAAGCACATGTACTTAAGGGTAAATGATGACTTTAGGTTGCCCCAAGATGTGTGTGTGTACATGGTTGTGTCTCAGCTCATGTTGGCTTTGTGCCCCATTAATGAGTAAGAAGGCATGCTAAATGTTTTAATGGAAAAATAACAAACTCACCTTAAATGCATCAGCTAGGATCTCTGCTCCTCTCTGATTTGTCCGTTTAGAAAGACCAACAAAGAATTCTCGACCTGGATAAAAAAAAAAAAACATCTCAAAATTAGAATTTTGCAAAGTCAGCAGAAATAGTCAACAAATCAGGCAGTTTTATCACTTTAATTTTCACTACATTCAGTGTGAACGGTGGAGACATAGTGGGAAATATACATTTTAAAAAATCCTTGAATCTCTCGGCAAGAATGCAGCCGCACACTGAGCTCAGGGACGGGTTCCTTATGTTGCTGCTGAGCCTTTACAATATGAGCCATTAGTCTGGGCCCTGCCAGCAGGAAATGTTTCTTACCCTACCATGTGAAACCGATTTCAGCTGAAAAGAAAGACACCACAGAGCCAATGTCTAGAAACTCAATTAAGTGTACTGTACTTTTTCCATCTGGCTCATGCAGTGAAGACGCCACTGACACACATTTTACATTGCCACGGAGTGTAACACAATGTTCTGAGTGTAAAGTAGACCACCATGTTTCTGATTTGAGTGTGTTCAACGGTTTTGTTGGCTGCTGCCTAACACATTTAACAGCTGTGGTGATCAGCAGGATGGTACACAACAGTTTTACTACAGATGAAACTCCGGTGTGTGTAAAGGGGCATGAGGTCATGGAGGTCACACATAGGAATGTTTTGCTAGAGAATCCAAAAACACAGAGACGTGCTTAAAGGCACTGACTCGTCTGCTTGCATATGGAATATAGGAGTTCTTTTATTTCATCCATCTCTACAATGTCCCGTTTATTTGCCACTTATATTTTTACTTTCTTACCTTGAGATCAAAGTGATGTATATTTTCTCTGCAGGTGTCTTGCTGAAAAATGTAACTAAAGGCATGCATTTTAAATAAAGTGAAATATATTTGCTTACAACATGAAAAGCAATGGTCATCTGAGTTATTGTGTGCTAAAGTGAACATGAATAAAATCCAAATGCCCTCTTCTTAATTTAGTGTATCTTGCTCTAAAAATAATGAAGCACCAGAATGTTAACTAACAGTAAGGTGCACTTTACGTGATATGCGTCAGTCAAATGGTGTATCCTACAGGAAAGTATTTATTCATCATACTGTCCTAAAATATTTCAAGCAATAACAGCTGAGCAAGTCACTTTTAAAACATTTTTTCATAGACCTTTTTTTTCCCACCATAATCTTCTCTAAATCAAAGGGATAGGACGTGCTTTTATTGGATCAAGTTTATATTTACAATAATTAGATTACAACATACCTTGATGACTTATGAGTCAACCATAATTAGACAAAGTTAAGCACAGAAGAAAAGCCTCAGAGGAAAATCCATGAGTAGTCAGATTGCAACTAAAACCTACCCGTAAACAGAACGTCTCCTCCATCCAGGGTGGCATTCTCATCCGTCATTTCCACTAGGTTCAAATTTAGATCCTTTAGAGCCTCTTTCATCACTTCGGTCTGAAACAAAACAAAGATTTAAAGAAAATGATACATTGTTAATAAAACAAAACTGAGCTCTTCCATGTAGAACTACCCTGATCCACACCCAAGTATCAGATCACGGTCTTATAATCAAGCCAATTTCAAATGATTAGTATGGAAGTGATTTGTTATTTTATGATAGCCACACACCCACTGAGCCCTTCTGTTGCCAGTTATTAAACATGTATTTTTGTTTGCTTGCACAGTTAGCATATGTGCATATGGCAACTGTGCTATCTCAGATTTTTAATAATTTTTTTTATTTAACATATCCTGAGCCAAAGCTTAAGTTTTCTCCACCATTCACAATGATGTCCACAACAAAGGACAGACTGATTTGGATATTTGGACTTACTGTGTTGTCAGAACATTGTAGCTGAACTAACCGTAATGGAGCACTATTTAACTGCTGCCCTTCTTTAACACATCACCGGTGAGTTAGGTAAGTGGGACCCAGTCCCACTACTAATGCAGATCACGTTTCACTGATGTCATGTTTTATCTTTTTTCACCGCCTTTTAAAGTTGCTGAATTTCTGACTTTACAAATCAAGACAAATTTTAATGAAATCCTATTCTGATGACTGAGACTGAGGACAATATTTCCAAATTGGCAAATCACTACCTAAAGCCATTTTTTTATACAAAGCAATGCGATGATAAGACTCAGTTTTTAAAAGATACATTTTTCACATGATTAAAAACTTGTACAGGTTCAACTGTTCAACACATTTAAGAAAGGATAGTTGTTGAGATTGGTAACTAAACACTTTCTTTCCTGCAGGTTGCCATTACATCATTTAAATGAGAAGGATCATGATGTCATTTAGTAGGAAGCAAGCACGTTAAAAGTTTTACAAGGCAGTGACCAGGGAAAATAGGTATGCTAAAAGATCATTGCAAACTCAAGAAATACCTCTTCCTCTCCTCCTGTTTCAGAACCACCTGCATTTCATAAATTTACAAGGAGAAAGTTCAGGCATACCACCGGCTTAACAATAAGATGTATTTTATTGTGAATCACCTGAAGGAAGATTAGAGGAAATCCACATTCTGTCTCCATATCATCTCTACTAAACACAAAAAGCTGCCAATAAGTCTGCTCTCCTGTCGGACCGCCATGAGAGATTTTACTGTCCTGCTTTTTGGGGTTCCTCTGGGAGTACTTTCCATGTTACCGTGAGCATCAGTGTTTCCACAAGCCCTATCTCACTATGACCTCAGCCCATTGCTCAGAGTGATTTTGGGTAACATTGCTTCTGCTTCTCCTCAGCCACGAAACACCGAACCATGAGGTCATCCAGGTACACTGCTTGTGCTCCCAGATAATGCAGCGGGGGTCAGAGATCATTCTCTCCCCTTTGAATTCACAGATTTAATTTCCTATGCACAGCACAGGCAGAGCTTTGTGCAAAAAATACCAGAATTAGAATCACAATCAGCTTTTTTGGCCTAGAAACAAGAAATTTTGCTTTTGTTTACTTTGCTCTCAGTGTACATGTTGTTTTCAAACAAGTATATCAATTTAGTGGGTGGTAAAAATAAAAATAAAACAATGTATGTTGTGGACTCCCAGCAGAATAGGTGGGAACTCCAGTTAGTGTTCATCAGAGACACAAGAATCTCTCTGTAGCAAATTGGTTTTGCAAATAGTCCCGACCTGAAGGTAAAAGTCTAAACAGTTTCTGTCCAGGATGTGTGGGGTCTGTAGAGATATTAGCTGCCTTTTTCTTGACCCTAAACTTGCAACCTGAAGGTCATTTCTAATGACCGAATAGTAGCAGCGCAGAAGATGTACACTAGCTGCACTTCTATCAGTTGTCAAAGGAGGCACAGTCTCCACCCAGCATTCTTCCAAGCTGTGTCTACGCATGAGGACCATCTCAGATGAAGAAAAAGTATGGTTTGTAGGGACCACAAGTGATCAACAGTGTTGCTGAGGTGTACTGAGGTGTAACTAACATATATCATTCATTATTGCTCCGCTTACTCATAAAGAACACAGCATGCTTCTATGCTTTGAACTGTGCTCACAAATCCTTCAACGGTTTCTTAAATGTTCTAAAAGTCACAGCATGCAGCATGATAACTACAGGTAGGAACAAATCTAGCTGTTTGTCATTTCTATTTCTGAACTGCCAAACACCTTGGGTTTTATTTAGTAGGAATCAAACAATTGTTTTCTACAAAATGAAAAACACATAGTTGAGTCAGATAATGAAGAGGAACCCAGGTGGGTAAGATGTTGTTTTTCATTCAACTAGCACGTTTTTGTGTCTGGGTTTCATTTCAGTGGAATAATCAATGGCTGTTGCACATTTTTCCTGTGCAATCAGTGATTCATCGAACATTATCAACTTAATCTAAATGAGTTCATCAAAACATTTCTTTAGGAAAAATGTTTGAGCGAGTCTCTCCTCCACCAAGGTCACACATGCAGTAAAAAAGCTCGGTCTATTTCAGTGGGATGGATATTTTTTGAATAATTTTTCTTATCTCGTGGGTCTTGTTGAAGAATTCTTCTTCGGAAATTTGTCAAATAAATGAGACTCCCTTCTTTCAACACTCAAGTATTTCCTGTGACATCACTGGAAATAATGTGACCCAAAGTGTGCTTATGCTGCTTACTCAACTGTATGGTATCTCCTAAATGTGCTGACACATTTGCAAATAAAATTCATGTTCAAATTTAAATGACAAGTAAGAATGAATGAGACAAAAGGTTTCATCCACTTCTAGCTGTAACTAAATACAGACTTATTTGAAAGGGAAAAAAACAAGTTACATGCAAAAGTCCTTAAGATGTCATGTAAAATGTAAACTGTCCATCCATCTATCCATCCATCCATATTCCCACAATACTCGGCTCATTTTGGAGGCTCCTAAGCAAACAGCAATAACATGTAAATAAAAATTGATTATAAATACTGCCACATTTTTACCTATTTGACCAATACCAATACAATGATTCTGATACATTGTATGTCCCCAGTTAGAACAGGTTGTCTCCTAAAAACCAATATGTAACTACCTTTAAACTAGATACATTTTTATTTCCAGAGTAGAATTTATAGCCTTTTGTTAGTTCACAGATTGGGAATGTACATTTTAGTTTTATTGGATTATAAGATTTTACTTCCTAAAGGCCAGTAGCTGCTTGGTAAGAATTGGTGAAATTTGCTTTAAACACATCCAAATATTTCTAACATTGCTGAAAATCCCAGTCGCAACACTCATCTCGTTTTAATCAAGATACGTGCAATGGCAGTTAAAATCATGAGAAACCTAGAGGGTTAAAAGGATTAAATCATGTCTGATATATTCATTGGAAAAAAAGGATATAAGAAGCATCCAAAATGGATTCACATGTTCAGACATAAGGTCTGTACAGGCAGTACGGTTGGTGGCAATATGACTCACATAACAATATAACACATGCCTCATGTTGTTTGGGGCTGCAGTAAACACATTTTTATTTTACACACAACTGAATAACTGAGGTAAGACTGAGATATGAGAAGCAGACAAGACTAAAATGAACTCATTTCCAACTTTCACACCTGTAAAATCTATGACCAATTACGTTTTGTATTGACATGGTTGAACATAATTATTTTCAAGATGCTACCATAAAACACACAAAAAAACAATGTTTTATGTGCAAATTTCACTGCTTATAAAACAATGCTGACATGTAGTTTAAAATATGTACATCCCAATAAATTAGTATGCTTAAAATGAGATCATATGTATATATATATATATATATATATATATATATATATATACACACACACACTATTACAGCATGTACAAGTATAACCTAAGCTCACATCTCTGCCATACATACAGTGTTAAAGTCAAAGCCAAGCTCCTGTCAGAAGACACCAGCAGGTGTGCTCATGCTGAAAGCAAATTCTTTTTTCAAATGTAACTCTATTCTCATTTTGGTTTAAAGAAAAAAAAAAAGATTGATGGGTTTTGTCAAAGGTCTCTAAAAGAATGGTTTAAAACATTCCCCACAGACACACTGCCAATTAATGTACACTAGGCTTAAAATTTATGTATTTCTCCACTGACTTCTGAGCCCCACATGCTTGGCAAAAATTCACAAGTGCAAAAAATAGTGAGGATCTACAGTGTTGTGCAAAGGAATTTTTCCCTTCAGTCATTTCTTTGGCTCGTCTCTTTTCATCATGTCTTAATTGTTAAAAAATCAGCACATGTGCTTTTCTTATCTTGTTTAAACCAATAACACTTAAATCATAGAGAATCCTAAAAAGATTAAAAGTACATATGTCCATGTTTTGAAGTATTTATTGGAAAAAATGATGTAAAGAGCATCCAATACGGAATTTCTCAATATTATTTACATCTAAACTTTGTTTAACCCTCTTGCGATCTTAGCACAATGCTCAGGATGAGTGTGGCAGATGTCACAGTAGTACCATAGGGAAGCAGGGTTGTCCCATCAGACCGTCAGTTCCCGAAACAAAAAAAAACAAAAAAAAAAACTCATAAGAGCAAGGTCAGTGCAATGCTGCTGGACCATCCACAGAGTAAAAATTTCATGGAGTCCTAAAGACCCCAGGGTAAAAATATGTTTTTTTTGTGTCTAGTCAGTTTTCCAAATACTTTCACAAAGTTTGCAGTGACTTACTGTACTTTTGGGTTCTTTTGTGACCTCCTACATGGATTGTTGCATAATTCTTTAAATGCAGCCGGGTGACCAATATTCAATGTTTGAACACTGTTTGTTTGTGGATAAATCTATTGAAAATGATTTGTTTGGGTACAAAGTCTTACAGATGATTTTGTAACCCTTTCAAGGCTGATCAATATCCACATTGTTGCTTTGCATCTGTTTTTGGTCATTTAGCCTAACTGTTGTAAGAAAGGTTCTGTTTATGTGATTTCTTGAGTTCAGTTTGTGGCTAGTGAAATTAAATCTGGCATTATAATGATTTATAATAGTTAATTTATTATTTAACATTTGAGGATAGCTTTTTATTCAAAACAAAATAAGCACATTTTGACCCAGAAACGTCTGTACAACACCAGATGTCTTTCAGTATTTCAGTAGAGTATGTCTAACCTATTTACCCTCATCTCACCTTCTTCACTTTGTTTTTTGTCCCGCATTCCCTCTATTCTCTCTGGACCCTCGTGGTGAGGTCAAGAATGCTTCCAGAGTGTCTTCTTATGCAGAGTGGCCATTATCTCTTACTGTTAGGGACATCCAATACCAAAGTTTGTCTAGGTTCTAACTCACTTTGCCAGTCCTCCTCGTCCCTCCAGCCATCCTTTACTTTTTCTCTTCACTCCCCTTTTCTCCCCTCTGAGTGCTTGGCCAGGCGACACGTTGTTAGTCAGCACCCTACTTTGAATGAAAAAGGCCTTTTAAAATTCATTAGGGGCTGAAGGCTCTGAGGGCCAGCCGGTCTGCCTGCCACATTCCTGCCGTTCCAACACAGGACAGCACAGATGGAGCAGAGAGAACAGCCTTTTATATGGGCCTTTTTATGGCGCGATTCTCCCCTCTCTTGCCCCTGGTACCTGTGGATATCGCATTCTGCTAAAGAGGACCATCAGTCTGATAGAGCATGGTTTGCTTGGAAAAGGGAATTGAGAACACAACAATAGCATTCCTGAGGGTCATCCTAGCCTCCCTGGACCAGACAACAGAGTCCCACGCTCCAGTAAAATGGGGATGCAGCATTCCTCTCAGACTTAAACACAATGGGATTAACCTACTTGGATGACTGTTAGCTGTCACTGTTAGCCAAATTATTACATTCATTAAAAATCTGCCAGAAAAGTTCAGTTTTACAGTTTATTGGCATTCATTTAGTTTCCTTGAGAAACATCAAGCCAAGAAGAAGCAACATACGAGTGAGTAAACTAGATATGTAAAGCTTTAAGAATGAACAATAAACACTAACTTGAGGACATCCGAGTTTTGTAAAGAACTGATTAAATTGCAAAGTTCGTTTATCAAAGCACTCACTGACATTAAAACGTCAACGGACATAATAAAACACCTGAAGGAGAGGCCTACTGTTTTTGTTCGAATAAGACAGACATATACTTGATCCATGCACTTTGTGCGTCACAACTGGAACTTTGGCTGGAGATTTTAGACACCAGTGATGAGACTAACTGATATCAGAGGCTTCATGTAAAGCTCAAAGAGCAATGGAGAACAAAATTGGATTAATGGTTCCAGTTCAGGGCAATCAAGCAAGTAGAATTCAAAATGAACTCATAATTGTTTTCAACTATGCAACAACTAAACGGATAAGAAGATTTGAACCTTTGAGGCACAGCAAAGTGGACGTCATAGAGATGGTTCCATTGGTTTTCTGAGAGGCCTACGTGTACCTTAATGGTTCCTGACTAGATATGGCAACACTTTATCACACACAGCAGTTTCAATGGTAAAGGAAGTAGCAACATAATGTTAGATAAGAGATGCCCTAACTGTCTGTGTTATATACGCAGTCACCTCTCACAATTTGTAGATTTTATTTGTAAGATGGAAGCTTACAAATAAAAGCTTCCAACTTTTATTTGTAAAAAAGGAAGCTTTTTTCATTATAAGATGGAGGCAAAATGGTCATATAAAAATTTTTTTTTTATCTTATATCTATCAACATTTTCTTTTCATGATTTAATTAACAATAAACCACTGTATTCTTCAATGAACATTTTGTACAGTGACATCTTGCTGCTCACAGCGTAGCCCACGTAGACACCGAAGCACGGTCAAACACTAGAAAAATAAACAGAAATATGAGTATGTTTGACAAGTCCAGTGTGTGTCCCAAAGCAAATAAAGGACTTGCTCCGATCAGCGGGGCTGCAGAGATATGCTTCTGCATAACCCACAATGTCATGGCTCCACAAACACAGCAGAGCTGCAGGCTAGGAACGGCTGGACAGTCGAGTTATAGAGAAAGCTGCTTATGAATGGACCTGAACCTCTGCTGCGGAGAAAAACATTGGGGGGGGCTTTAGCAAACACATCTCTGCTTGGCACAGACTCCTCCATGTTTATTGGATCTGACCCCTGCAGACTGAACCTCTGTACCCAAACAAGTGGGAAAAACCAATAAACTACTATATCTCATGGAGAAATTCATTTCATTACTGGTTGGCAAAACAGGTTCTATAAAACAATAGCTCTTTAAAAGTATTGCTACCACGAGAGGGAAGATTTATTACACACCAGCTACTTGGCCAAATATTCATGCTGAACTGATGTTTGTATGGTGGGAAAAAGGCCAACATTTGCAGCAATGCAGGTTAATAGAACGTCAGCAGCGGCTGCTATTTCTTAAAGTAAAAGAATGCGAGTGCTTGCCAGGCCTACAAACCCTGAACACATACTTAACATTTACAGTGCTAAAGAAAAATCATCCACAAGATAGGTGAATCTAGTAGAAGTACTCATGCAAAAACCTGGGTGTGACCACAGACCTAATTACGGAAGAGGATGAGGGCCACCGAAAAAAAAAAAAATAATAATTCTGACTTTAAAGTCAGAATTTTTATTTTTTTTTTTTTTCGGTGGCCCTCATCCTCTTCCGTACCTAATCAACTTTTCTCATGAATATAACATATTTCTTTAATTATTCATGAAATAATAGGAAGTGCATGAACATAAAAGTAAGCATAGAAAATGTACATGTCAAAAATGGTAATTTATTATGACAACAACCAGCATGAAAGTAAAAGATGGAAATCAGTTATTGAATGCCTTTGGCTCTATCAGCTTAAGCTTTAAGTTAATTGCAACACTACATGAGAGCAGAACATTCATTCTTTTGCAAATGATTTTATCAGTTTAAATGTCACTACAAAGTTAAAGCAATTTCCAAAAGATAAATGTATGAAATAACAAAATCAGTAAACAAATTTACACACTGTCTTGCGTCATCTCCAAGACTCTGAAAAAAGCATGCGGCTAAAGTGTTCTGCATAAAGCAGTTTTATTTCATAGTGCTAAAGCTCTGTTTTTATATATCTGAAAATGGTTTTATAAAGCAAAAATTGTACCATAAAATCTGGAAAGTGTTTAAAATGTGCAAAACATAAATTTGACGGTTCAAAATCTAAAATATTGAGATGATGCATGACAGCAAAACAATTCAAACTTCAGGAGACGTGCAAAAAAAAAAAAAAAAAAAGGGTTTTGGAAGATGTTGGACAATTCACAGCTAAATGAAAATTGCAATTCCTGACAACTGTCACAAGAAATATTTTCCCAAAGTCTGTGAAGCTTTCCCAGACCTCTGGCCAACAAACTTTTATTAGCCTGACAGAAGCAAAGCTTGACATGTCCCTCACGTGTACAAAAAATGATTCAATTGAGATGGTTTGAGTAGGAATCCCCATTGTGTTTGTTTTAGTTCCATTTTCTGGAGGCCCCTGGAAAGCTAAAGTAAAAAAAATACATAGAGCTTTGACACAGTTCAGCTTTCTCAACACTTGTGAGGCCAAAGATGGGGCAAAGAACAGAATGTCCAACCACACAGAGTCTGTAAGGTTTCTCTAGATTTATGTGGCCCACAGTCTGACTTATCATGGCCTTTCAAGGCGAGGAGAAATATGCCTGGTGTTTGGGGAGTAGAGAGGGTCAAAGGAAGAGGCGGAGAGTTTGAGTGAGTCATATAAAGTTAAAGTTTTCCTTGCAGGATTTCCTTCTCTTGCTCTTAACTCCCATGAAGGGAGTCCTCTTTATGTATGGCGCTGGATTTATGTGAAATAGAGGAATCCCAGGCTCAAAGGTCAGGAAAGCCATAGGGAGGATTCACAGAGTCAGATGGGAGAATCTGAACCTCAGTATAAATAAGGACTACGTGAGAAAGTAACTATTCCTTTTCAAACTCCTCTCACCATGTTTATTTTTCTTAACGTCACTTACACTTACTGGCCACTTTATTAGGTGTACAAGGCAAGAAGTAATAGCAATCGTAGATATTTTAGACCCTGCCCGGAATTCAAAACTGCCTCAATACTTTGTGGCAAAAATCCAACAAGGTATCCTCTGAGATTTTGGTTCATGTTGACACTGTAGCATCATGAAGTGGCTGCTGACTTATCAGCTGCAGATTCATGTTGTAAATCTCCAGTTTCAGCACATCCCAAAGGTGAACAATAGGACTGAGATCTAGTGACGGTAGAGGATTGTAATGGACAGTGAACTCATTCTCTTTGTGACATGATGCTTTATGCTGATTGAAGTAACCATCTGAAGATGTGTTCATGAAGGGATGGGAATAGCCAACCACTACACTCAGGAAGGCTGTGCTGTGTTAACAATGTTATTTTGGAGTCAAGGGGATGAAATCTGTTCTAGAAAAGCATTCTTCCACACCATTAAGTCTCCACTCTGAACAGCTGTTAAAAGGCAGGATGGGTCCCCGCTCTCATGCTGTTTATGCCCAATTCTACAAGTGAAACCAGTCAGATCACGTTGACATTTTCCTGATCAGTCATTGTCAAATACTTGGGAGCTGGGGGGAACTTAGGCCTTAGATTCCTGTTCTTTGCTTACAGCAAGTAGTGGAAATGTTACTCTTGTAGCCCATTATGTGTAAAGATCCAATGTGTTCTGTGTATAAAGATTGTTTTTCGCCCATCTAATTGTAACAAAAGGGTATTTTATCTACTGCTACCTTTCTCTCAACACCAACAACATTATGCTCATTGTTGCCAACTGTTGCTGTTCACAGAATTCATGCTCATTGGATATTTCCTACTTTTTTGGGAGACTTTCTTCCCCAGTCTGATGCTTGGCTTGAAGTTCAATGACTCATCTTCACTACCACTATTTTATGACTAGAAGTCCAAATGAACTGAGTTATTGACGTGATTGGCTGATTCACTGTTTGTTTAACAAGCAGCTCAAGCTGAAGAATGTGGAAAAACAAGTGCATTTTCTGTGTATTAGCAAGCCCATTCCATAATGCAAATAATATTTCATTAATATTTGTGAGCGTGAGTAATTTTTGAAGCTGTGCATATTGCCTAGGTTGAAAGAAAATCTGTTCATGCACTTTTACATCTGCATTCTTCTCATTATTGAGGTGTTCCACCAGATGTTTGCCTTTGTTCTGTCCAGCGTTCCATAAAAATGGCAAAAGTACATTCTGTGAAGAGGAAACACTATCATAACAATACGACTACACCCACATTTTCCAAAGAATGAAATTGGAAATAGTCCCAAAGAGGAAAATCAGTTTGCCATGCATGGTATTGACTAAAGCCCGGTTAAAAGGGATTTCCCAAAAGAACCTCCACAGTATGGGAAGTTAGACATACTGGACAGCTTTGTATGGAAAAGTTTGAAAAACAAGCTTATGTTTATTGCAGAAAGGGAAAAAAAGATGGATCAAAGGGTTTCTCATAAATGTTAATGAAGGGCTTTCCCAGAAGAAACATATTTTTTTCCCTTCTTACAGTCTGAAACAGGAGGTCAAATGCTAATGCTAAACAGCAGGGCTAGATCAAGACATCCTCCTTTAATGTGCACAAGAGAAAAACCACGTGGAGATAAGCTTACCGCAGAAATACTACAGAGGTGACTAACAATGCCTGATAGGTCAGAGAAACCCAACATGACTTAGTCATAAAAGGGCCTAAATTAGATTTGCATGAATCATCTCGTACTATTAAAAATAGTTTTCAGCTCTGGCATAAGAGCTGAAAACCTCTGTGTTGTCCTAGAAACGTATTAAAGCGATATGACATTGCACCGTAACATTCATGTTTGAATCTCTGTCTAGTAGCAAAATAAAAACTGATCAATTCTGACCAACCACCTTTTTAAGCAACTTGTCGCTGCAAATTCAGTCAATATCTGCTTCATAAGCCACTGAATCACACATTTAAAAATTGTGCAGACCCAAGTTAGTAAAAGGTGTCACGAAAAAGTGTTTTCTTAAAGTGCCACAGGCTGAATTCTACACCTCATCAGCTATTCAAAGAATCCCCTGAGGAACCTCATCTGCACTCACATGTGTAGTGCTGACATTTTCAAAACAGGAAAAAAGTCAAGATTTCTGACAATTTCACATGTTTTATTAATAATTTTGAGAGACGTGTTTGTAAAGCAAAAATATTAGGTTGTTGTGACTCAGTGGCTAGCATTATTGCAAGAAGTTCCCAGGTTCAAATCCCATGATGCCATAAATGCAACACCATGCAAGACAGGAATTAAGCTTTTCCTGGATCAGATTACATGGACATGTTTAGGCCATCTGTGCCACTGTCACCAGCTTTCTACTGTTCCTTCATGGTGCACATAACTGTGGACCAGGAATGCCCTTAGAAAATGTCCCATCTTATTTCTCAATCAATTTATGGGTAAGGTGAGCTATTACATGTAATATTTGTTATTGCCTCCTGATTTTATCTCCAGAAAAGCACTAAAACTGTCTGAGATTGCTTGAAAAATACTATGCTAAGTATATTTATCAAAACATTATTTGTTTATTATGTAATTACAGGCACACTTGTGTTTTTGAGTGTGCTTTAGTGGCCAAGCAATGACATTTCATTGCCAATTTCACTTGTTTCTTTGTGCAATGAAGATAAAGTAAAATGTAAGTATAAGTCTAAACAGGAACTCCACATTGTACCTCCAAATGTGATGATGCACTATGGTATTTCTTCCGATTTGACAGCAAGTCAGCAATTTGACGGCTTCTCCTATTATCCCGCTTCTCAGCAACAACAGTCATCCAGATAACTAGTTGGAACCCAGTGCCTGGCAGCCTCCCTCTGCTTTCCTGTCAGCGATAACCGACTGCCAGTCGTCAAAGTGACTCGCTAAGTCTTTGAAGCTCCACATGTAGCCCATGTGTGTAACCAGAAGGGTCACACTCACTCCTCACACACAAAAACACACAAAAGCTTTGGAGGCTACATAGGTCGCCTCTAAACCTTGGCTCTCCACGCACAAACATACTGCTGCAGTAAATCGAGACAGGCTGTAATGGAAACGGCACGTTTTCCAGACACTGTAGGGGACAACAAGCATCTATGACTGTGCCCCATAAAAAAAAAAATACGCAAATCATGGCTCCTACCATGTCTCGACCAAGGGACACTGATGGGAAATATCACAGCAGATTTTTTTTATGACGAAATTACACAATTGATAATGAACCACCAACTCTAACATTTCAAAAACAGCAAAAACAACATATCAATTCTAAAATAAATAAAATGTAGATAAATGACTACATAGTTTGATTTTGTCAGTTGTTTTCTTCCTAATTTGAATTCAGAGCTTCTGCTGAAGAGAGACGTGTTTCTGATTCAAATTGGAGCAACTGTGTTGCATAACAATCATATTGCAAATTAATGCAGCCTGCAAGATGGATGGCGTTTCTAAACAATGTGCTCCTCTGGGTAAATTGTTTCTTTCTGAAATTTGCAATAGCCACTCTTGTCGAGTGGAAGGGTAGGGTTAGGGTTAGGGTTAGGGTAGGGTAGATATCCCCTTTTGGCTGTGGAAGTTACATCCCACACTTAGTGCGGAGGTCTGCACATATTTAAGGATAAGGTTTAGTGTAACTTTTACTTGCCAATGTGGGCATTGGCAAGCAAAAACGACTATCAACAGTCCGATATGGATTATCTTTGATAGATTATGAATTAATTAATTAATAATTTGCAAAGTCTGAATGTATGTCTGTTCAGGTCATACAGTTTGTTGTACTGAATATATCCACTAAATGAATATTTCATGAAAAATGTTGCATGAATTTCAGACACTGGTTATTAAATGGATATTAATTGCTTAGTTTAACCAGACAGTGCACCTCTGTAAGATCAAATATTTATTTTATGTCCCCAGATGTGTAGCTTGTCATACATATTCTCCATTTAAACAGATATTAGAGTCTGCTTCAGATCATACAGATTGTTGTTTCGAATCCTGCTTTTTTTTTAGAACACAACACATAACACAAATAATATTTAAAACTGTGAAAATTAACTGGTGTTGAGGTGAATTCTGGCATCTGCTATAGGTGAAGAGCAGATTAGAGAAGCAGCTATAACTTGAAGAAGCATTTCAATCTCTCCCTTCTTCATTTTGCTGTAATAGAAGTGGATCACGTTTCATCCCAACCCCTCCTCTCAATAAGCCTCTTCCATCTGATAACATGCAGTGCTCTTCAGAAGCTCTTAAACCTCGCCATTTTTCACATTCTCTGGATACTGGATGGTGTGATCTCATTGGGCAAGCAGAGGTAGAAGAAAAATAGCCCTCGGCTGAGCCTTTGCTTCAACATGGAAACTTAAGTTAACAAAAATGCATGACTTCGTACAAACTTGACTATTGCTGTGGTCAAGTTTGAGTGAAAACAAAATGTTCCCTTCTGAAAGTGCATTCTGCAGACAGTCTGATGATCAGACTGTACGTGCAAACTGTGTGCTTCAAATTTCCTACCCTTGCTGTGAAACGTTTAGACGTCTTCCACATGTGTGCAGGATACACTGAGCAATGAACACCGACAACGCCACATTCTGGACTTTCCATATCTGAACACAACCATTTAGGCTGGATCTACTGTAGCTTTTTGCACATAGTCCAGAAAATAACTGTTTGTTCTCACCTGACCCCCAAACCCTAATGGACTTATGGCAAACTGCCAACATGACATCTTACCGCTTTCTTATAACAATGGCTTCTGTTTTTCCCCACTCTTCAATAAAGGCTATTTTTGTGAATGCGTGACTAAGAGTTGCCTCGTCGACTGTTTCTCCCACTGGAGCTGTGGCCCTCTACAGTTACCATGTGTCTCTTGGCTCCTTTGCTTGTCAGACCTATATGTTCAGGTAGTCAGTCATGTCCTTGTAGGTTTGAAGTTGTTCAGTATTCTGTCCATTTGGAAACAACAAATTGAAGAGTGATCTGTAACATGTTCAAAGCTTGGGAAATTGTTTTCTAGCCTAACCCTGATTTCAATTTCTCCACTACTTCATCTTTAACTTGTCTGGTGTGTTCAGTAGTTTTCATAACTTTGTTTGTGCACTAATGTTCCCTGAGAATAAGTATTGTTTTTAAACTGTCATAGCTGTGACATCCAGGTAGCATGTGCTGATTCTGTTCAAATGGTGCTTATCTGCAGATTACATGGCTTGTGAGAACTTTGCTGCTACTAATTATTTGGACAGGTCCAAATAATTAGTGACAGGCTGGTTAATATGTTTATGCTACAGCGTTAAATCCAGAGAAAGACTGAGCTCCATTTTTTATAATGTACTCTATTTTTAAATGCCACAAAAATGAAAGGCTAATGAATCACACAAAATTCTGTACACTAACTTAGCTTACAATCTAGACTCCATTAGGATTTCGATAATAGCTTATTTACTTACTTCCATTTGATAATGTAAATTAACAAAAGTTAGCTTTCATCTATTTAATTAATCAGATAATTTAGTGAGGCAATCAGATTCCTTCAAGGTGCCCTGCAGTTGTGCTTGTGGCAGTTTTTGATACCATAAAGCAATTACATGGTCTAGCTGTGGGTCTCTTACTCTACTGGGATTTACCAAATGAAGTTGAACTGGATATGAATAACTACAAATAATTGCGTGTAAGAGGACAGGTATTAACATACACACAAATACATGCACTTACACATAGATGACAACAGATTGATCTGTTCCCTAAAAAGTCAGGGATGTTTAATCAGAGCTTAGCTAAGTTTTCCCTAACACTAAGCTGTTAGCTGTACAAAACACAAAGAAGCCAGAGTTTTGAGTTGTCAACAAAAACCTTCCTCACATACTCTCATAAAGAGAAATATCCCGGAACTAAAAACATCCATTATGTCAGTCTCTGCTGAATCATTTACCATAAATAAGATGGAAAAAAGTTTAGAAGCATGTAGTCTGACTTTTACGTAATGCCAGCAGCCAGCAATTCAGATACACAAGGTGAATGCTGGGAAGCGGCAAAATAAACAGTCTTTTCTGAGGAGCTGATGCGTTTTACAGCTGCAAATATAAAAGCCAACTTTGAACAAATGCATTTTGAAGTACCTGTGATTTTACCTTATAAGGGTCTCTATGGTTTATATGAGCAGACATGTTTTTTTTGCTTGAAGGTAGGCTGTGGAAGCCAGGTTTAGTTTTAGGGAAGAATATTTCCGCCAGCTGGTGAGTCTTTGTTATCATGAAGAAATGATGATTCTGGCGCTGTCAGTAGTGGTTTGGGAAAGCTTGAGGTGGATGACCAAAGAAATTCCACAGTTACTGCTTGATCCAACATTGCTCCATTTAACCAATCCATGCTATCAACACCCACACACACAGAGAACCTACTGGTGGTGGTCTGAGGTGGAACATTGTTGAAATCCAAGCAACCACTGATGCAAAGATTTTGTGATTCTTGAAGCTTCTGAACCATTTAGGCAAACATATACGGTTGTCTGGAAAATTGTTGAAACCGCATTGTAAGCAGTAAACCTCTGTGGTCTTTTCCATAGTAGGATATGATCCTTCTATGGAAAGGTTATTGGGGTTTATGTCCAAGAACCTCCAAGCAATTGCTTCTTGGGATTAGGAATATTGACATCAATATCATAAGAAAATCAGCAAGTTTTGAAAATGCAGAAGAAGAGAAACATTTTCACTGCTATAAATGAGTGAAATAATAATAAAATATTTTTTTATTGCAGCAGGATGTTATTATGTTTTAGAAAAACTTTATATTTATTCATTAGGGGAAAATCCTGTTAGGAAATTATATTAAAAGCACAAGCTCTAGCCTATTTTGCCAATGGGACAGCACTTAGTGTACACTTAGAAAATAAAATAGAGAGCAATCTTTTGACTACTCCTCAGATTCTTTGTATACTCTCTTAAGAACTCTTCATTTTAGGATGACCGTTAATTTCATGTTTTGTGTTCAGTCTACTAATGAAGTCCAACAGGTTACTCATTTAAAATCTTAAATATCCATAATACCATGCACTCTAAAAAGGTTCCCAGCCCTTTTGGAAAACAAACAACCCATAGTATCACATGTCTTCCTCCATAGTTAACTGTGGGGAGTGTTTACTTTTCTACATGCGCCTCTTTAATCTCACCTCAAACCCAAATGGAGTGTTTGGATCACTCGTTCTTTTGAAGTCTCAATAGAGTTTAGCAAACTTTTAATTTTCACCTCTAAAATATCATTTTGTCATGCAGATAACATCTAAAGATTGTTATGGAGACTTAATGACCATGATGCAGCTCATTCCTGCAGTTTTCTGACAGTGAGCTGTGGAGATCTTTAGCTCGCTCACCATATGACAGCACCTGGTGGCAACATAAACTTTAATCTTTTTGCCCAGTTTAATGGTAGGGTTTTTTTTTTTCTGTCCGTTTCCTGACCTAAACAGAATCCACATCTGCCCTTGAATGACATGCTCTCTTTCTGTTCCCATTCTGAAGAGAGGCAAAGAGAAATCAGTGACTGTGGCAAGCATTTTTGGGAAACTGACAGATAGATTACTAATTAGGTGCTTTCAGAAGCTACTCAGATAAAAAATAATAACAAAAATGGTTGTACAATTAAAGTTGTAGGTGTTTTTTTATTTTTATTATAAAGGTTATGAGTTATAGAGTTTATGTTACTATAAAAGATGTATTATTTATTCTAACTTTTTATACATCTCAAAAGAAAGATTAACATCTTTCATTCAAGTTACAAATGTAGAAAAAGTAACATCAATAGTAGAAAACTCCCAGCCCACATCTGTTCTGTTGCACAAGGACACAAAATAAGTGTGAACCAAAAGAATGTTACAGATATTCCTGGCTGTTGAGGTCTGAAATGCAATACTTATTGAGTCACTTGGATCTTTGATGTTGCATAGTAACTTCATACACTGTGTGCCCTCGTTATGGCAAACACGAAGAAAAAGTATGTGCAGCCTGCTGCCTTACACGGACAAGGTCACAGAGTTCAACAGCGAGGACCCCAGCAGCGAATCACAGTGAAAGCACAAACTCATAGAGCCTTGACATAATCAGTTAAGCGTGCATGTGCTGTACAACTGTCCAATCAACAGCTGCTGAGGTACTCATGCATGTGTGCTGATTTAGTGCCAATGATTATACAAATACTTCACTCAGTGAATCACAGGTCATAGCTATGCAGTACATGAAGACAAATACCTGTGTGGAAGCTAAATTAAACCTGTTCATATAAGGTTTGGGCTGCGTTCCAACACTGACAAGTATACCATGAAACACATGATACTCTTTTTGCGTCAAACCTTCTTACAAGTGTTCAAACTATTATTTCATACAGACTGCAATGTTTCATCCAATATGCATAGCCATGATAGATTACGGCGTTGCACTTTTATGTTACAGAAGAAATGTCACAAAATATGAAAAGTTATTCAGTGAATAGAATTGGGGAAATTATTCATTAACAGCTATTTCAAAAACAGACAACAAATTTTCAGAAATTTGACAATTAAGACAAGATATCTGAAAAAGTGTTTTTGTCTTAGTAGGTGTTAAAATTTTACCTTCATGATTGTTTACAGCAAAGCAAAGAACACACGACATCCGGAGTATAAAAAGTTACATAAGCAAAATAATAACAGTTATGTGGATATAATCTGAGAAATCAATCACTTTTGCATAGGATAAATAGACTGCCAAAGGAACAGAAAAAATTATAAAAGTAAACAATTTTAGTTACTGTTAGCCATTTAGAAAAGCCACCTACCAGGAACTGTTTTTTTTTAAATCCTTTCAGCATTTTAACATTTTGCAAATTGAAAGCTTTCCATTTCCCGATGACCTCATGCATTCAGTATGATGAGATCACGCAGATGGTAGGAGACATAAACTGAGTGTACACACAGGGAAAATGTGAACTCCTGCTGACAAACTATGGAAGAATGAGAAGGAATTTGCCTTCACTTTTATTTCTTCCTTCTTAGGGAGAAGGATTTGATGGAAACAAAAAAAAAAATCTTCTTAAATGCTCACCCTTGAGGTTTTATTTCCAGAACATGGGCAATTTCTGACTTAAAGATGCAAGGAAATAATAAAATCAACCTTACACAATAAAAGGATGTGAACAAAAAGGGCTGTTAAACAATCAGAGCAAAAGATTTGATTACTTTGGTCATGTTAGTCATTATCCTTGAATAGAATAAGTGATGTGAAAGAATGCAGCCATCCCCTGATTGTAAAAACATTCCATCACATATCAACATTAGCAGCACATTTCCCAACAACAAAAGTACTTCAGGTCACTAAGTGATCAAATATGGTTTGTGTGACAAATAAAATCTTCCAGGCTTGAAAATTACACATAATTTACATTCAGTAGGGTTTATTTTAAGAGCATCTGTCCTGAAGCTCTATTTCAAAAAGGTCTGCTTTGGTGCATCTTCATTTGTCCATCTGAGTCCATAAATGGCTTTGTCTTCCTCCAATAAGAGCCTCTTGAGGTCAGGAAGGGGGAACTGTGACTGAAATAGTTTTTCTTTAAATATTTTAATAAGTTAAGTCAAGCATAAGTGAGCTTATCACACCAATAATTAATATACATCTACTCTTTTGAACATCCATACTGCTGGCACTGCTTCTCTGCTTCAGTTACCCCCCTGACAATCCCTTGCTGCATCACAAACAGTCACTTTCCCAAACAAATTCCACATTATTTGCAATTAGGATAAACAATATACGGCAACACTGGGACTGACAGCTACAATATCATATTAACTGTTTATTTAGACCTCAAGCAATTGAGGTCTAAATAATAGGTCTTTCTTATGATATGTGATATGTGTCCTAAATAGGTCTTTCTTCTACAGACCTATTGTGTTAGCAAAAGGGGGGCCATTTTCACATGTTGAGCTGTGGCTTTCTGACTCATCATTATTTGCTCCATTGTTTTGTAAAATTTTCCCCACATGAGTCAGTCACTGGTTTTGGTTCATGTACAAAGCCATTGTTGGTAAAACTCTTTCTTACTTTTTGGGAGTGGGTGAAGCAGGGGAACACAATCTTCAATCAATCAACATTTTGGAAAAGTTGGTTCTGAAAGTGAGAACTGAGTTGTGAAAGTAGGTTTGGTTTTTTTTGGCATGGGTTGCCTGTAATAATCTTTAACCTATCCTCCGTAAAATATGCACTCATCCATCCATCTATCGTCTATTATCCCCTCTTATCCCTCCAGGGTTACAGTTTTTCTGGACCCTATTAGCACAATTCATTAATTGAGAGGTACAAATGCCTCTTATTGGGCAACAATAACACATAGGACAACAACATATCCATTCTTAAGGGCAATTTAAAGTAACTATTTAAGATAACCATCATGTCTGCCCAGGCCATTATTGGAACCCAGAACCCTGTAGCTGCAAGGAAACAGGGCTGCTAACTGCCCTGGTGAAAACCCTAATAGTATGTCAGCTATCTGGAGCCTTTTTAGATATGTTGCTTTTATGTAATTTACTACTGTCGTGCTGCGGTGTAACTAAAATTTGTTGCCGCTATCTTGGTCAGGGCGCCTTTACAAAAAAGATATGTGTCCTAAATGCAACAAACCTGGTTAAGTAATGGAAATAATTGAAAAATTCCATCCATCCATCCATTTTCTAACACCCTTGTCCCTAGTGGGGTCAGGACGTGCTGGTGCCTATCTACAGCTAACGTTCCGGGCGAGAGGTGGCGTCACCCTGGACAGGTCGCCAGTCTGTCGCAGAGCAACACAGAGACAGACAGGACAAACAACCATGCACACACACACACACACTCACACCTAGGGAGAATTTAGGGAGACCAATTAACCTAACAGTCAAGTTTTTGGACTGTGGGGGGAAGCCGGAGTACCCGGAGAGAACCGACGCATGCACAGAGAGAAAATGCAAACTCCGTACAGAAAGACCCCAGGCTGGAAATCGAACCCAGGACCTTCTTGCTGCAAGGAAACAGTGCTACCAACTGTGCCACTGTGCAGCCCTAATTGAAAAATTTATGATATTAAATTAAATTAACAAATAATATTAAGCACAAGTATTCAGATTGTATAAACACAAATAATAAGGTTAAAACTGACTTTCAGCAATGACTGCATTATCTTAGTAAAGCAGTTCTCTCTATCCATTCTTTATGAATGACTGAATAATAAGGTCACAGATATGGCACAGAGTCATCCTCCATACTTGGACCTGAGCCTTTCATGGTCACCTTATCTGTTTGTGTGCCTAGCAGTCACTCTGACTAACAGCGAGCAGCTGAAGGCCGAGGGTACTTCAACATTCCAGAAGAAACTTTAATGCCACCAGACCACAGTAAGAACATTCCGTTGTGACATTTTTATCTGTGTGCATCTTTAATGTGCTCAGCATGTTGTCAAGCATGATGTCATAACTCTTATTGAGCAAAAAAGGAGCAGTTCAAGTATTACTAAGGGTTTGTGAAAACTCTTAGTAATAAAGAAAGCTTCAGTAGCTAAAGCACACAAGGACAAAATGCTTCACCCTTTTCAAATGATTTAAAAGTGAGTAAAAGTTTTATGTTTTCCCAAAAACTGGCAAACATCAATGCTGCCCCTTTCAAAACATACACAATGTTGACCAGAAACAGTCAACATGTGATATGAATATATTTCATTCATGTTTTTGGAAATAAGAAGTCTCTGCATATTGTCAACATTGCGGTCAATCCTTTGTCTACACAACTGAAATTTAATTCAATTTAAATAAAAAAAATTTTAACCCAGAAGGAAAGTAAATGTTGTAGTGTTTTCAGAGTCCTTGTGGATGCTGATACTGTAGTGATCACCAGTACCACTCAACCTTATATCAAATATAAAGAAGCCTCTGACTGAACACCGTCATTCATATGACATGCTATCTGCTCAATATCTGGGCAACAGAGATTATATTTCACATCAACATGTCCTGGAAGACACCATCAGTTGTGAGTAATCACTGCTAAAATACTTCCCTTGCTTTAGCCACTCTGATGGTAAAAGATGTTGGAGTACCGGATATGATCCTCGCAAAATAGGAAGAGATGGTCTGAACTTTGTCCTTCTCTCTCTCTCTTTGGTTAAAGGTAAAAGGTAAAGGTAATTTTATTTATATAGCACATTTTCAGCAACAAGGCAATACAAAGTGGTTCTGCTCTGCATCCATGAAGACTGCTTTCCAAACTTTTCTAGGATTTAGACTTCATATTTCAGGTATAATTTGAGCTTTTGTGATGCTAATCATCTGCCTCCAGTTGAACCCAAGGTACACCCTGAACTTGTATCATTAGCAGAGCTAACATATTCAACTGTTATCACTGGAAATGAGCAACGCAGCCAGTAGAATTAACCTTTCACACTGACATTTAATGAAATAGAGAAATTTTCTTTCTGTTGATGAGGTTAATGACTTGAGTCTTGAGTGTAAAGAACTTCATTTTACATGTAAATGTGCTACACTTCAGCTTTAAACTCTAAAGCCAACCTCTGTAAACACACCCATGCCTTTTTTTTTATTTTGTTCACTGAGACACAGTGTTTTTCAACTCTCACTGACTTTATCCATAAAAAGAGTCAAAACCAATTGAGCTTGAGTATATAATGTGAAATTGTATATTTAATTGCAGTTTCAGATAACTCCCCTTTCTCAAATTGTCCATTTATTTTGGGTCTTATTTTTATGTGGACCTCATGAAATGCTGGATAATGTCACAGAGAACTCAAAATTACCTTCCAAAAATATAAAATTAGTCAAATGAAGACTTATTTGTCTGGTTTTCTGTGAAATATAACTAAACCGATATCCATCTGAGAAATTACTGGGTTCTATTTCCAAATGGCAGACAAATCAGAGACAAACTATTATTTCTAAAGCTGAAAGTGTCATTTTTATTTTTTGCAAAGGTTGAATATGATCATTTTTAAGCAGACATGGTGTCACCAGATTGGAATGTGAAATTGAGCACAGTGGGAATGTCTCATAATTTGTGGTGTGTGTGCGCGAGCGTGCTATGACCGTGTCCCTCCTCAGGTCTGCTATGAGACAGGTGTGCTTTCTTGGGAAAGAACCATCTTGATTATTCCCCAGAAAGCCTTTTATTGCCACACACTATGCAGCCAATCACGTGCAAAACACAGGTGAACAGGTAGAAGAAAACAGCCATCAATCACTTTGTACACTAAGGCCAAACTCCTGCTACTTACATGCACACATGCGGAACAGCAAAAAAGAATAAAAACAACAACAAAAAAGGACATGCAACACAAAGACCAGAGTGTATTTTTGGTCGTCAGTTAGAATTTTTCCAGGCATGTTTCTATCATTATCATTCCTGAAGTGGCTCATGTTTGAAGTGAGCAGGCCGTACAACAGCACATCGTGCACTGTGTACCGAGCAGGATGGATACATAAAGACGATGGGTAAAACAGGTGTTATGATTCGAGGAGAAAAAAAATTAGGGGAAATGTTGGTAAAGAGAGAAAAATTACAACAATGATCATTTTTTACCCCAATTTTTTCTGACAAGGTCCAACTGTGTCTGATTGCATTTAGCCCCCTGTGAGATCAGTAGATTTGGTCTATCATCAACAAGAAAGATCAGAAAAGTCCAAATGTTAAAAAAAAAATAAAAAAAAACTGTTGTAAAATCTCACAGTTTAGGCCAATTTAGAAAAACATAAAGTTTAGAAACTGCAGTAAACTTAACCACCCTACCCCTCCTCAACCCTTTCACCTCACATCTCCAAACTCTTGGCAGGCTTATCAGTGAGGAAATAGGAACATATTGAGCATTAGTTTATTCTCTGTGTGAGACAGACTACGCAACGAGATTAGCTTTTTCTCCGGCCAATACAGCTCTTAGATGTATAATTATACGTGGGTCCAATGGGAAAAGAAGAGGATGGGGATATTTGGTCTTGTCTGTGTGGAGAGAAAGTGTCTTCTAGCAGATATCAGACTGATGTCATCTTCTCTATAGACAGTAGCCTGGAGAAACAATCAATATTAGGCAAACTCACAGAGCAACATCAAATGACGCAGCACACGGGCTTTTGTGCAGTTCAGGGGGCAGAAATGGTTAATGACCTCAACTTTATCTACACGCCAGCAGAATGGCCCTTCAAATGGGATGACAGCATGCAGAAAGCATGCCGATACTTGTTTGAGTGTGTCATGTTTTTTTAAAGGGCTGATGTAATACCTATCTTTAGTTCCAAACTCATAAGCATTTTATGAGGAGCTACTTTTTTTTTTATAAAAAAAAGAAACATACAACAAAGAAACCCAACTCACATAATCAAACAATTTAATTCTATACCAGCGACACACTCAGTTTGATAATTAAACATTAGCAGCTGTGGACGAGTTATAAAATTCATATGAACTATCTGAGATAAATAGGGACATGGCATCTGGTTCTTTCTCACTACTTTACAGCAATGGGTAAAGGTTACCTCAATTAGCTTCTCAGTTAGTAGGACAAATCAATGAACTCAACAAGCTTAATTACATTAAATGTTCTAACATGCAGAAGGCAATTATGATTTAAGTTTATGAGCTACAAATCTAGTTACAGATCTTCAAGAGACATCAGAACTAAGTCAAATCAGCATAGATAGGATAACGCTTTAACCAAACAAACCCAGATATGGGACATTTCATTAAATAAATCTGACTATCAGACCTCAAAATGCTTGCTCTTGAAATGGATCTTCATGCATGCTGAATAGTTAGTGGTTCTCGGTTTTTTTTTTTTTAAGAATACAGAATGTACTACAGGCTCCAATGTAAATTAATACATTACCTGACCCCGCAATTCTAAAATATAGCATATTTTTACATTATTGTTTGGTACATTGGTTGCTCTACTTTATCTAATTAAAAAGGAAACTGCATTTTTTTTTTTTATAAATGGGAGCAAGAATCAGCAATAAAATGTCTGACGCTTCATATTTCCTCAAAGATTTTTGTAAATCTCCACAAAAAAGAAAGATGTTAACTAATGGAAGTAAAAAAGCCACACTCACAAAAAGCATATTTTCAACCATGTCCTAAAGCAACACATGCTCAATCACCACAAAATTATATTGCTGTAGAATAAGCAAGGAAAATATATTGTGAATGCAGGTTTAAAAACAGAGACCCATGGGCATACATCTTACATTGGCCTTGAGTAAGCCAGATTAGATCAAGTGAATCAAAATACTATAAACAGTTGATATGGATATTTGAACATAGCTAATAAAAAAAAACAGAAAACACAGTAAAAACGTAACTGCACCGGAAAATTGTCATAACACCAACATGGGGCTTATAAATCCATGTCTGTCTTATTTTATTTGTCTGTCATGTCACATACTACTAACAAGAAGTGATGTCTCTCTTGACTTTTTCCATAGCTCTTCAACAAGAACCGGTGTCCTTAAAATACATTATGATGTTGATTAACACTGTGGCTTTGTGCTATTATGTAGCCGTTGTTAATGAGGCAGATGATTTCAACAGCAGAGCGCTCCTGTTGCTTCTGGGCAGTTCTCTGGGTAATTTCTATGGCAGTCATCATCTGAACTTCTCCTCAGACTTCCAGCAGACTGGTGTGTGGGACAAACTGTTTCGCACACACAGCAGCAACGGCTGACCTGACACGGTCAGGGGAATAGTATCCCACAGTGTAGCGTTGATGAGGAGGAACTGTGCTGCCTGTTATGACTACAATAAAATATTAAGGAAGTACATTTATGCCCGTTTGGATGAACTGAACTGTGTATGTGTCTGAAAGGGATGTCTGTGTGCATGGGTTTTATTTTAGCTTCTGAACTTATTTTCAGTATTTGCATGCATTTGTCTGGCACAGGGTGTATTTGTATATAGTCTGTTTAATCTTTAGAGAGCGTCTGTGTGAAGACTAAGACCAACAGTGAACAGAACAAGTCATGGATTCCAAATTGGCACATTCTTTTTAGTGTTTCCTTCCAGACTACTTAGAACTGTTTGTGTAGTCTACAGCAAAGATTTCCCATGTCTGACATTGAGGCCTTTCCTCTAATTGATACAACCGTTCCACTCTCAAACATCTATAGTCAAAACTGGCTTTCCATGTTTCTATTATACAGCCAAGGCTGGACGAACGTGACCATGAAGAAACAAAAAGCATGACCTCAGTGGAATGTACAAAGAATGTGGATGAGAGCTTCAAACCATTAGTTTGTTAGTAACAATACTCATAATACAACATGACATGCAAATCCATTTTGATTATTCTTTGTTTTGTCTTCTTAAAATTAAAAAAATGCATCAAGGAGATGCTATGTATAAATAATGTCTGTTTTCATATTTAGGCCGCCAAAAATGTTTTTACAGTATTCCTTAACATTAATAAAAACAGACTAAATGTACACAAACCAAATTAAAAAATGTTATTGGAGCTAAAAATATGTCAATAATTATTAGGTGGAGATAGGGTATTAGCAATTGACTGGTAGAACCTAATTTCATTTTTTTCAAAATACACTTTTCTGCAACAATCTGGTGCAAAGGCAATAGAGTTTTAGCATATTGAAAAAATTAAAGAAGAAACAACCAGTAGGAAATGTTTTAACTGGGAATAGATCTAACAAAGGGTAACAGTGAGAGTCTTCGCTGTGGGAGTCCAACAATGGGATGGTGCACCATTTAATAAATTAACCTTCTCTAATTCAATGACTGCCATTTAGATACATCTTCTCAAAATCCTGGCCCTACTTTGTTTGTTGGATTGAGATCTGTAGAAAAATTTTGATTCACATAGTTTTCTGCTTGCCAAACCCTTCAGTAAGTCATTACATAAATATCAACTTTGTTTCTTTCTAATCAGATAAGAAACACAATTAAGCAGTTTTGCAGATACTCAAATTAGACTAATATTATTCCAAAACAGTTTTTTTACAGAACAAGACTCCCAATTGGACTATTCCTTTAGTTTGTCAGCAATCTGCTCATCTCAGTATCATTTTAGAGAGAACATTCAGCCACAAGCTTATCTCTGAGAACAAACATTCTGACTGATGTTTAGGAAGATCTGATCTTCCATTATTAAATTACGGTGCTATTTTTTGCAGCCTCATCTGCTGAATGAATTTTTTGTTGTAGTTGTCTATGTCATTTAAGGCAAACAAGACTCACAACAAGTCCTGCACTCTCATCTCCATCACATGCAGGCCTTCTGGTTAACAGGGTGTGACATTTCCAGTGGTCCACAAGTATTAACATGTGCCTGCGAGTATTAGAAAATTTTCCATGTACAGTCTGTTTAAAACTCCTTTAAGATTCTGACTAATCCTCAGACTTATATGACAATTATTCTCATGTTCTTCAACAGGTGCAACCAGGAAATGAACACATTAACCTGAAGAAGGACGGGTAAATTATTCCGAGTAGTTCTGTTGTAATGGCCCTGGCATTTACATGACATTGTGCTACCCCGACATTCATTTAGATGCTTGACCATTTCTCAGTCTCAGCCGGCTTCTGCTGAGAATTATGAACAGCATAGTTTACAATGTTACAGCTATGAATAATCTCATCTTACTCTGCTCCACGCCCTAAAGAAATGAGATTTTTTTTTCTTTAAAAAGATTATATGACTGCATGGTTGCGAATATATGATGTATGTATTCTTATATTATGTAAAACAGGGGCTCTAGCTAATTTATATCTGAGAAATCCATGCTTTTCTCTGTTCTCTACCACTCATGATGACTGAAAATGTGTGTGTGAATGTTAGGAGAGACTGTGCCTAATGCATTCCAGGATAATTATAAAGCCTGTTACAACAAATTCAAATTCATATTTGTGTTGTAAACCGTGCCAAACAGATTAGCCATCAGTTTCATTAATCTTTTAAAATTAATAATTGAAACTGTTACCGATATCCTTTGTAGTTAGTTTCTTTAATATCCTGAGGCATCGTGTACCTGCTCCAACAGAAAGTGCAAGAACTGTCATGTGCTTTGATTTTTTTTTTTTTTTCCCCCAGAGTGTTCAATCCCCTTCATCCTGCATCTCTATCCGAGCAATTCAATGAAATTCAGGTTGTGGCAGAGGCAGATGAAACACTGAGCATGAGGAACAGAGCTGTGCCCGTAAATTTTTTTTTACAAATAAATCAGAATTCATTTCTCTGTATTGCAACTTATGTGGGAAGAAGTTGCAATACAAGATGGCAATCAATCAGTCTGGGTGGTGAGCTTTTTGTTGACTCCAACAAATAAGATGTCAGCTGGAGTTCAAAGATTCAGAAGTCAGAAGTAATCTTTTTACAAGTCACAATAAGTACACTGTAGAGGATACACATTATCAAGCTGGTCAAAGCGAGGGCACTGGCACTCAATTACGGCTGCTCATATAACTGTGTGACCTTTAAAGTTGATACTGGCAATTTGGCTTCCTAGGGTGTTGATGTGCTAATCCTGTCCGCTAACAGGGTGACAGGCCACATCCTTTACTGGGCAATAGGCTCCAGTTCATCAGTCTGTCTCCATAACCCCAGAGCCCCTGACCTGTGATCACATGCCAAGACTGTTTCCTCTTACACTGAACTCAGTAAGCAGCAGACTGGCTTAACTAGCGAGATTTCTTTCCTGCTGTTTTTATATTATTAACCTGATTTTATGATGACACAAAGGCAACCACACATGAATTTAACATGCACTTGCAGAGACTCTCACTCCCATTTTTCCTGCTATCAAATATACTCTAATGTTAAAAAAAAGTACTAAATGAGCCTGTGAAGTAAGAGTGTGTTGTAGACAACTGGTTTCTTAGCAGAGGAAAATGTAACATTTTAACTACGGTAAGCACATTACATGTGTGTCTCTATGTGTGTGTGCGCGTACTTGTATGTATTCTTGTCATTCACTTTCCAATTTTCCGGAAATCTACCGGAGCCCCCTGCAGCTCTGGGCCCCAACGGATTACTTTTTATTGTGGGTTTGGAGCCTCAGAGCAATTAGATGAGTTTATGGTAAGCACTAAGAAGCAGAGAACCTCGCCATTCTGTCAGAGCTGATTTCCCCTTTCACTTCAAACATCTACTTCACTGGGCTGTGAAGTGTGGACAAATATAAGACTTATAAGAATATTTTTAACCCTACTGTACAGCTCTCACTTTGTTTCAACAGTTTTTGTTCCTATATATTTTGAAGAAAATAGTCACATGGTTACTATAGTGTCAAGCAAAATATTATTCAAAAGACAAAGTATAATATCATTAACCTTCAATCAAAGTAGATCTCAGGTAAATATGCAATAAAAAGAATTGTCCCAGTCTATTGCCTGAAAAGTCAGACACTTTAATTAATTTTGTTTCTGAAAAGTGTCTGGAAGTTTGCTATGCTGAATCATAGTGAGGTGTTTCAATGACGTCAGAGAGAGCACAGATATAGATTAAGCTGCAAAAGAAATTATAAAAGCATATTTTTTAGGTTAACTGGAGTACCCAGAAACTTTTAATTAGTTATTCATGACTCTTTTGACATTTGATTCGACACAGCAACTCATATCTAATAGCTACCCTTAAATTAGTAGGTGTCTTGAACTTTTTTAATCAGGCTACAAGAAGGTAGATTCCAACCTAAATTTGCCAGTCAGAGCAATCAGTTAAAAAGCATAAAGACACAGGAACATTTTTTATGTAAAAAAAAAAAAAACAACAAAAAAAAACCAAGATCCACTAGCTGGGAATTGCGGCAAAATTGTCAGTGCGAGAGTAAGCTTCTGCTTTAAAACTGTTATTACCTTAAAGTCTTTCACACATGAGGTTACTGGTAAAAGTGGAAAACACTGCAAGTAGCTCCAAGTCTCCTGTCACATTTAAGGTGTCTATCATCACAGTGTTTATTCTCAAATGATAAAACTGCCGTAACAGGTTAGTGCTGTGAGTATTTATGGGGTGCAGAGGGAGTCTCTGTAAACATACAGCAGCTTAAAAAGATATCAACAGAGGTAACACATGGTTGAACAAAGCTCAAGCATTTGGCCCCAACATGACACTAGAGTAAAATTCTTAACTTTTTCCACATCTAAATAAAAACGGTCAAATTAAAACACTATCTTAAAATTATCTACATGAAAGAAAAAATAAATAAATCTGTCGTTGGCAACTCTCTAAACAGTCCGTTGGCATTTTTCGGCAGGGTTAATACCTTCTTTCCAAACACAGTGAAAACAAAATACAGCATATGCTGCACCTCTAAGGCCTGTGTATCCTCTGTAGCCTGTCTGCGACATTCACCTCTTCACCAAACTGCTTACTGGAAAGCTAAATAAACACAGTTACACAATGGAAAGAGAATCTTATGTAAGAAGCCATCCAGTGGACCAAAAGTAAGTTTTCACAGCCCTAGACATGAATAACCTTCCACTGACACATAAATGCACAAACACAGCATACTTACTATGCATGCGTTGTTTTCTTTTTCTGACTGCAAGGTTTAGTGAATGATACTTAGAAAAATGAAAAATTAGTAGACCAATCAAATTTTCATAAGGATCACCAAAACTACAATAATACAAGTTACTTTAAGCTCAATGCTGGAGGCTTGGAATCAAACATCTAACAAAAACAACTTTGCTTGTGGATCATTTCTGAGAACCTAAGACAAATATAGTTTATAGAGACTAATCTCTGAATTCTGCAAATATTTTTAAAAAGAAGACTATTATGGAACTTTAAAGATTCAGTTATTATCAAAGATTTTGAGTATGCGTGACAGAGGAGAGCAAAGCAAAGCAAGACAGAGTGTTTCCAGTGTGTAGCTTGGCGTGAGAACAGACTTAGAGTGTATATAACACCAGACTGTGACAGCACAGGGCAGACAGAGGAGGGAACACGCACACACACGCACGTACGCACGCATACCCACGCACACACTTTTTTACAGACACACCTCCCTATGCCTCTCTATCACACTCTAACCCTGCTTCCGGGGCTAGCTTCCCTTTTTATTTCTGTCACCCATCAACATAAAATTGCTACATGTAACTACATGAATGCAAGTAATAATAACTTTTTCATGAAAAAACTGAAAAGGTAAGAAGCATATATCAAATCTGTTTTGCCTAACTAGAAACATCACTTAAAACACAATGCAGTTAGTTGGTTGCAACAGACACCAGTAAAGTGCCTTAACTTATTGTATTGCTGAGAATATTCCTCATACATTTTAGATATTTGACAAGATATAGTGAAAAATTTGCTGAACTGGATGATTTTCAGATTAATGATCCTACGGACGATTTAAAATGTTATCTCTACTCTTTTTTTTTTTTTTTCTTTGCACTCTGTGCTATGTAGACCTCTCTCTTACAAGTGGCGTAATGTTGACTGCGTTTATTATCACAATCAGAATCAACTTCATCCACCAACATTATGGGTATAACCATACATGTTAAAATGCATTAATATGCACAATGGAAGCCATCTTGGCACTACCACTATCTTCCTTACTTCCCTCTTGAGGTTATCCTTGGAAAGGAAAATTATTCCAGCTACCGGATTAGCCACTTTGCTAACGCCAGTAAATAGAATGTTGTATCATAGAATAAATGTGCTTAATGAAAAAAAATCTGCAATCATACAAATGCTTATAGTTTAGAGTTTGTGCATAGTTTAGTTACGGTCCACAGAAATATCTGCAAACAGGTGAATCTGCAACAACTGAACCATTTATAGGTGAGTCTGCTGCATATGGAATCAAAGTTGAGCTTGACTCTAGTTCAATCAAATAGTGAAATGTAAAGGGGCCTCCAGCCTCCTGACACTAAGAGAACATTTTAGCATCCATTTGATAGATAGCATCTCCCTCTGACTCAACCTGACGTGGAAACTAAACACCTCAGTCTCACCTTCAGAGACGCACACATATTAGTCATGTTTGTGTGAATGAAAACGTGCGTATAGTGCATTTGTATGATTTCCTGCAGTGAAACTAGAAATCTGTTTGATCCTACCCTCCATTAATGGAGAGAAGCTATGTGAATTCCTCTTGACACATTGATTACCTTTTGGAACATTAGCAACTTAAGAATGAATCTGCATTGTAATTTAGTTTCAAACTGTTTCAAAAGGAACTGATATAACCCGTTTTGTTTTCTAGCCAGGACTGGATATTCCTTACATTTGCTCTGAGTACTTCTGCTGAATCCTCTAAATCACTGCACTTCTTCTTTGCCAATTACATAATTAGTTTACCAGTAAGGCTAATTTATGTAATTTTCGCATTGAGAATAAGAGTAGATAAAACAGAATGTTCTGTTCAAAAATTATAAAATACATATGATTTTCTCATTAGGCAAAATTGTAGGCTATAAAGTTACATTTTTAGTGGGCTATAATTGAAAGCCGCACTACTAAACACAGATTTATCACTTTTGTTGAAAGCTGATGATTGGTTCTTTACAAGGCAAATGATAATCACACTGTGAGGAATTTTCAGCTCTATGTTGTATCACAGACCAAAAACTGAATGAACACAATGTAAATTCTGTAAGGATTCACAATGATGTGGTTGTATCCAGTTCTTAAATATTAAGAGTGAAATTACATGAAAAGCCAAAAACATAAAACTGAGCAATGTGGCCAACAATAAAAAGAAATTAATCTAAAAGTAGATGAAAAAAATGAAAGATCTGCATAGCACCACAGGTCGCACCTTTCATTCTTCATGAAGATCATACTAAGTTCATCACAAATAGGACCCAAACCGCACACACTACCGATCATTTCTTACATCAACTCTCAAAGTTTCCATGAGATAAAAATCAGCTCTCAGTCAAAGTAAGGTTTCCAGATAACGACTTTCACATGGCTATATGCTGAAGTCATAGTTGAGATTAATATCGACTGACTGCTGTATTAATGAGTTCCCCGGTGTCCTGTGGATAAAATAAATGTAAATTAATGATGTATGAAAGGAAAAAGGAAAACAGCTGACTGAAAATGTTTGACAGAAATTAAGCACAAAGTGTGTGCAACAGAAACATTGCTTATTGATGCTGACAGAAAAATCCTGTTAAAGGTACATATTGTATGTTCTGAGCAGATGTGAAAACAATGTTTCTATGGGAGCAGGGATACTGAGGATCCATAGATTTGATACTTGTTGCCAAAACAAGTTTGTCCACAAGACTCGCTCTACGTATAAGTGTTGTACATTAATGGAATTCAAAGAAAGACACATGAATGTCCTTTTGGTTTAGAACTGAATAAGCTGATTTGTTACATCCACTGACAGGTCATCCATGTACAAGTTAAACAGGGCAGGTGAAAGAAGCCCACCCTACTGTGGAAAAAAAAACTACTTTACTTTAAGATGCAGCCCACAGCAGACTGGACGTTAGCGTTGTCCCAGGGTTGTTCCAATGGTCTAGTTCATTATAGTTCATTGAACTCTTGCAACTTCCTAAGGAATTAAAAATCTGAAAACTGTGACATCCCTCTATATGCAGCCCACTGTACTTTGATGTATTTCAAAAAACAATATTGTGCAATTAGAAAACAAAGTTGATTTGTGTGTAGTTTATTTCGAGTTTAAATACAGCTGTGCTCTCAAGGCCTCAACGGGTTTTTTGAAGAACACCAGCAAGCAAACAGCATTATGACGACTGGCCAGATTATAAAACAACATGCCAAGCTTTGGGTATTTTAAACCACACTGATCAACCAACAGAAAAATTGTCACCTGGTTACAAACCTATCAAGACATGGCAACCTGCAAAGACAGGATAGAAAACTTTAATCAGAGTTACAGCCACAAGGTCTCTGGTAAGTAGTGGATGCCTTTTACTGCATGTTCTACTACACTAATAACTAACTGTGGTAACAAATAACTGTGATAAGAAATAACTTAAAATTTCATTAAAAGTTCTGCAAGGTTAAATTTTGATTTTTTTTTTTGTCAACAATGGTGACCGTTAAATCCCATTAAGAGAAAAACCTAAAAGACTGACTGTGGCAACAGAGTTAACTGGACATTTAACTCTAGCTGACAGAGCTGACAGACAAGACTAATGGCAATAGCCTGCAAGGTATAAAATATTCCCTCAGGCTCTCCATCTCTAGCAATCAATAAGTCATTGTTGACAGTTTATATCTCAGAGAGCGAGAGAGGGAGGGAAAAGAGAGAGAAAGGAAGTGTGCGGTTCTGTAATATTGAAGATAAAACCTACAATGATTTATTTCAATCAGTCTTGATAGATATGGTTTTTTTAGTAAAGACAAAAGATAAAAGGACAAAAAATATTCAATTTAGAGATTCATAATGGGAATATCTCCAACTTTGCACAGTTGTGACTTGTCTATAGTACTTCAAGATGCTTTCAATTTCTCTTTAAAGTATAAGAACAGCATTTAAAACATGTTTTTTTCCTATAATTCGCCCCTTGACTGGTCATTGAGAAACCTGCAACTGCAAAACAGGATTTCAAAATTTCACAGAAAGTCAAAATCTTAGTGATTATGATAATTACTGTAGCTTGCATTGCCATAACAGCAATGCCTACTTTCATGTTTTTATGTCTATCCCCCGGAAAATTTAGGTCTTCACCGTAAATATTTCCTAAAGACTGAAAACCTGTCCAAATCCAGCATGTCCTTTCCAGTTAAATTCTTTCTATTATCAGCTGAAAGACTCGCTCTCTCTCACTGTCTCGCAGCCTGAAGGAACTGCACACAAGTCTTGGCATCGCATAAAAATAGTCTCTTTAAAAAATCTCTTACGTCTCTGTACTTGTAGCTATCACTCGAGTCTTCTTCAAACAGTAACAACATTCATGCCTAGGAATGGTGTTATCTGTATGTGTTTATGTGCTAAAATGTTGGTATTTGCAGTGTCTGACTGGCTGGTCACAAGCACAAAACTCAACAAATTTTAACCAATATATTAGTGCATCTCCAGCTGCAGCTGAGTTGTTTATATGGTTTGGCACAAGCTACAGTTAAATGATATCAATGCATTCTCCCTGGACAGGGAGATATCTCAGATTTAGAATGCAAATAAATTTAAACCATGTGTTTAAAGAATGTAATTTCTTTTTTCAATATTCAAATGTTCAACAGATGGGATTAAAATTTTTATGAATAAAAGCTGTAGGAATTAGGACATTATTTCTGCTTTCAGACTTCATGAAATAGCAAAGCTTAGTGTGTTTTTTTCCAGTATTTACATGAGACTGTTCAAACTAGTTTCAAGGGTAAAATATTAACAGCCTCTCAGTCAGTCATTGAACCTTTTTTGAGAAAAATAGAAGCAGAACATGAAGCCATATAAGTACCTATCTTTTATCCATAAAGTTTACTTGAAACAACAGCATTTTCTGAAAATGTCCTCCCACTGCGTCTTCTAAGAAAGTTGATAACATTACAGTAGACTAAACTTACAAAGCAAAGAAAAGAAGATTAAATATCATGTTTTTTGCTCCTAAAGGATCAAGCAGTAAAAGGGCTTTTGTCTCAACCAAAGAACCCTCACTGGGCTCAGCAAGACTCCTCTTAGCACCGCCTTGCCTGGCCCACTTCCTGTGTCTTCCACTGCTCCGACTCACACACTGAGCCAGACATTCACACACCCACCCCGACGGCGGAGTGTGACCGGGTCATCCTGCGAGGAGTTCCTGTTCGCAAGTGTCCTGCAGCTGTTTCACAGAGTTCTCCACTGTACTGGGAGGTGGTGGTTACAGTAGACCAAACTAAAATGGACTAGAGGTCAAGGCGATGGCACAGAGGGCCGTGTGGTCTACATTTTTGTTTCTACTCCACATATGCAGTGGCGGGCCGTGCATTTCACACCTAGGCCTTGAGTAGTGCTCCGTCTGAATCAATCCAACCCTCAATAACCATTTTATGGCTATAAAACTTCTGCTGCAGGTACAGCTGCGACACACATAAAAAAAAGCATCAAAAATAACCTGATAAAATTGCAATATTATTTAGTAATATAGCAACATTTTACTCACCAAAAATCCTGATTATTTGTACACAAAATTCATCCTCCTTTCTTTCCTCAAGAAGATTTCAGTTACTCTGTTGTGCAGATTATCCATACGTTTCAGTTCCATTAAGAAGTCCTTTTCTATCGCCATCGAAACTATGCCAGAAATACGAGCCTGCCCTGTCGTATTTCTGGCATAAGTTTTAAATAAAAGTTGCGGACAAATCCTTTCCCCGTTTGTGACAGGCTTGCTAGCTTCAGAGTTGCCCGACCTTGCTTAACAATGTCCAGCTTTTCTTGAAAAGTCCTTCTTGAAAATGGCTTTGACAGTAAATCTCCAACCAAATCCATTTCTTCTCCTCCTTCATCCGTTGTGGGTTGACAAAACAGCTATTAAATAAACACAACAATATATTTGCTTCCGCAGCTCGCTACAGATGCAGTTTGCTAGCTCTGGCTACTGCGCTCTTTGACTATCCAATCAAAGCGCGTGAATACGCTGACGTTTCCGTACGCCTGCTATAAGGCCTTGGTGTCGCCAACTCAAAATCTGATTGGTTGAAGCAACAGTTTGATCGACATTTATTTTATGCTACAGGGCCCGCAGAACTGATTGTGAAGGCCTCCAGGCAGATTTCTTTGACCCTGGCAACAAATAGTGGCTGAAATGTGATTGGTTAAATGCTTAAATATGAAAATACACTTCCGGAAGCAGCGCAACCAGGGGGCTAGCGATGAAAGGAAGCGGACAGACCATTTGGAATTATTTAATACGTATTCATGGACAAAATATAATTAACATCAGTCTGCGATTCAGATATTTTTAGGCCAGCAGAGAAGGCCTTGCAGGCCCTGACAGCCCACCACTGATGAAAAGTAAACACCTGATGCATCAAACAGGAAAGAAAATCAGCTGTCTTTGCTATGAACTCTGCAGATCAAGTGACCCTTTTGAAACTGTAAAGTTGTTTTTTAAACTTGTACTAATAAGAAATTAATAATCTGTTAAGTATCTGACTTTATCGGAATTTCTAAAAATTTCAATCTCCATGCACAAAAACATAAAAAATTTTAAGAGGTTGAAATCCTATTGTAAGATGCAGTAAATCAAGTTAGGAAAGGAAAAGTAGCTGGTTATCCCAGTTAATTTCCGCTTATGATCAAGTGAACTCCCTTCTAAGACCCATTTAATACTTTGGTTATATTTTTTACATTTACTCCTTGGAGTGCCCAAAACATGCGTGCCAATCTCTGTAAAAGCAGTTGCCAAAGGAAGTCATTAAATTATTTAAAGTCATCACTTTGTAAATATATTTGAATATCTTGGCACTTTTTAAGTTATTCAAAGCCTCATTTAAATCCAAAGACCTTTTGCCAACTTAAAACCCAGTTTTTAATCTGACTTATATTTTTAGTAGAGTGGTATTCTACCAATACCATTACGTAATATATTTATTCTCTTTTGTTGAAAACAGAGCTACCTTCTTTATAGTCAATTGAAACTTTTTTCGGACCCCTCAAGTGTTTTAGGATGGAGAATTTAGTGTTTTAATCTCTTTGAGCAGTGAGGCAAAAAAAACCAGCAAGGGGACGGGTGGGTTAACTGTGGGAGGAATGTGTCAGACAGTTGGAGAAGGCACATTCCCCTCGACCCACTTGCTGCAGGTGGGATGCAGTTGAGTCACCTCCCTCCCCTCAGATCACACTTGGATGTCATGTCTCCCTGTAGGAAACAAAGTTGTTTCCGGAAAGGAAGTCATATAAGAGGCAGGTGGGCGGTGAGGAATCAGGATCTGCAGGTTGTCTAGTCAAAACAAGGCCTCTTTTGCTGTCTGGTGATGGTTTGGGGGTGGAAACGTTAGGCATGACCGGAAAGGGGGCCCACAGGAACACAAATAACGAGGACCGAACTTAAATATTAAGTCTACAAAAACATGACCTAAATATTGTGGCGGTGGAGCAGAAGGTTCAGTCCTGACTGCACACTTGGACTTACCCAATCCTTTTATACTTACTTTATAAGAATTTTGCAATTTTTAATTACACTCATTTTGCAAGTTAAGTGAACTGCTTCAATAAAATGAAATAAAATGGGGAAAAAATGAAAGAAAAATACTGTACTTCTGGGTAATTAAATTTGGCAGCATTGTCAACCTGACAGTCCATCAGCAAAAAATAATTATTAGTACACTAATCTAAAGATCTGGATCCATATTTGCTATTAATATTAATGTTACGACTGATAATCGATATTTAAAACCACAGTTGAAACCAGAAGTTTGCATACACTATATAAAAAAGACCCATGCATTTTTTTCCCACACTGTCTGATGTGAAATCAGAATGAACATTTCCCTTTAGGTTAATTAGGATTACCAAAATGTTTTCTATTTGCTAGAGTAATAAAAATTGTCTTAAATTTTCTCCTTTTCATTGTTCTAGCATTTAGCAAATAGAAAAAAAATGGAAATCCTAATATATATTTATATATATATATATATATATCAATGACTTATTTAGCAGAAGTAAG
>CAEFZY010057333.1:0-38074 GCA_903066815.1 Brachyrhaphis roseni
TTTTTTGTGTGTGTTTTACAGGCAGAAATACAAAATTACATCACAGAGGTAAGATTTACAGACACACACACACACACACACACACACATGCACTGTAGAAAGGCAACCAGAAGCAATTGACATGATGCAATTTGTTCCAAAGTGAAACCGAACCAGCTTTGTCTGAGTTCATCATTATGAATGAGCTGCGGTCAGGTGAGGGCAGAGTAACCAAAAATACACTCAGGTAAGAGGAAAACTACTTCAACATAGTTTTACTCAAGTAAAAGTAAAAAGTAGCTGTCCGAGAAATTACTCAAGTGAGCGCAACAAAGTATTTGGTAAAAAGAGTCCTCACTACTGAGTAACCGATGCAATGATCAGTCGATTAATATTTAAAAATTACATCATCAGATGGACCAAAATGTAAAGTTAAGAGGAAATTTTAAGGACCAAAATTAAAATAATTTTTATAGTAAAAAAATAATGAAATCAGGCAAAAATATTTTTTTTCCAAATCAGCTTCTGTGTCTGGTAAATCTTTGGTTAAAACCTGTTTGTTTTTCGTTCGGTGGGTAGAGAATCCAGAAATTTGACTCAAGTAACAGCAGATGTAATTCACAATAAAATTATTCAGTAAAAAGTATGACGTAGTAAAAATACTCCTTAAAGCACGTTTTTGTCAAAAACGTTTTTCAAGTAAATGTAACTGAGTGAATGTAACTAGCTGCTAACCAACTCCGGCTGCAGTGATTTGGAGAAAAATAATAGGAAAAAAATTATTAAATGTGGTTGGTGGAGAACCTGCGATTACAACACGCTTCACCCAGAACATCTAGAGGGTGGAATAAAATATATTCCATTTCCAAAACCCAAACCGAGTCCGGAAAAATGTAAAAGATGACCTCAAGAAGAGCTGAACGTGGCAGTGGTTGATGGTACGACAACAACATGTTCATCTGCATGAAGATAACTGCAAGTAAATCTCTCATTTATTTTGGTCATTGCACCATAGGTTTGATGGTTAAATCGAATTGGACATCTGCAGTTATTAGAGAAAAATTGCTTGATTGAGAATAAGAATTTACCATATGCAATATTCTAGGTGCCACAGAGAAAAAAAAAAAGAAGGTCATTTAAAAGCGTGTGGGCTCAGTATCAAGCAGCAGGATGGTTTCCATCAGATGAGTCACTGAGACCCTCAGACAGGCAAACGTAAAAGAAAACACAGAAAATAAAAGTACGGCAGTAGATAAGAGGATCTGTAACATTTAAAGTTCAGAAGGAATATTTAGGACCAAAAAAAAAAAAAAAAAAAGCCAAGGTAAATGGGTTTGAATAAAGTCTAAAAAAGGCTTTCAATGCTGTTTGTTTGTGAATGCATGTCAGCAGAGGCTTACAGAGCAAACACAACTGATGATCAGTGACATGATTCCACATTCAGACGGAGAGCAGAAAGAGTTCTGATCTCAAGGGAGACGTGACGGTGTCAACGAGAAAAAACACAAAAAACAGGAAACAGTCTAACCTCCCGTTCACCCACACACTGAACTTTACAACCACAGGTTGCCATTCACTGTCAGGAAAACCTTTAATTATCTCCAGCTATATCCAAATACACAATGTCATGTAAAAAAAAAAAAAAAAGGGAAACAATCTAGTCTTTAAGTTGAATTGTTCCTGTAGCCATGGTAACTGCTAAATATTACATCCAGCTTTCTTCCAGTTTTCAGTTTTTTTTGATTGCATATTATATTAATAATAACTTAACTTAACTTCCTGACATTTGTCAGACTCAGTCAAAAAATGCTGTTCATCTTCATAATCAAAACAGGAATATTTACCCATTTGAGATTTTTACCATTTTGGACCAAACTTGAATGTATTAAAAAAAAAAAAGATTTTATGTGATAGACTAATGTAAAGTTGTGCATACTAGCTTTAGAAAATAAGCACTCTGCCCTTTCCTCTTAGTTAAAAATCAGATTTTTCAGGTTCTGGATTGAACCAATCTGTTATGGATTTCATTGTAATTAAATTTTAATATAATTAGAAAAAATATTGATGTATTATTTAATAAATTTGAGGTTTCTGTGACATTTTGGTAAATGTAAGCTGATTTAATTTTTGAAAAGTTTTCGCTGCTCCCCAGTTGTTTATTTCTCTTTATTAATATTGTGGATCTTTGAGTAAATTATGTGTGGATGATGTCAGCAGTTTTCTCTTTAAAAGTGTGTTTGAACATTTATTTTAACAGCCTGATGATTTTTCATTTTGCCCTGATGCTTGTGTCAGAGACTCGGGGCGACTTTCTGTTTTCTGTGGTCCAAAAGCATAAATGTTGATTCTAGCTGCAGATTACATTGGAACTATTAGAAAAAGTAGGTTTTAAGGGCCCAATATTTTTTTGCACGCATGAATCCAAAGAGAACCAATACTTTCCATTTCTTAATTATGCACTTTTGTATTAAATTATGCAGCAGCTTGCAGAAGTATTCATACCCTTTGAACTTTTCCAAATGTTATAAGTTTTGAATTTTCAATCATGTATAATTTAATTTTAACTTCACTGCTTTCACACTAAACTCCAATGAAATATATTGATGTTCGTGTTTGTAATGTGACAAAATGTGGGAAAGTTCAGGGGTGTGAATACTTTTGCCAGCCACTGTACCTGGAAACAAGAGCTGGTCCCACCCAAATGTTGTCAATTTAGACATGTTAAAGTGTAAAATGTCTCACTACAACTTAAAATACCATCAATTCAAATTGAATTAAATTCTGAAACGTTTTGTATAATCCTCTGCTGTTGCTGCTGCTGTTGATGGGAGATGGAGAAAGAGCAGCACCGACTGCTGCGGCGGGCCAGAGTCTAAACGGAGCACAGGTGTGCCAGCTGTAAATTTGGAAGCAGCCAAAAACAGCTGTCACACTCTTTAACACACACGAGAACGAGCGTGGATCTGAGAGAAACCAGAGAGAGAGAGAGACAGGAAACGAAAACCTCTGGAGAACCTTATGTGGCGTCAAAACAGACGGCATCAAACGTAAAAGAACTGGGGAATAAAAACAGTTCTTTTACTGATAATTGTGCATATCCTGTCTAATTTACATAGATTCATGTGTAGTTGTGATCAGAAGTGGTTGCCAAGCCATTTTGCGGTGATTGTAAAAAAAAACCCCAAAATCAACAGACTCCAAAAAGAAAAAAAAAAAAGCCTAAAAAGACACTGGAATACATTGTATCATATTTTACAGAGACAAAACGAAACCCTATTCACATTCAGTGTGTGATTTGACAGGATAACTCTTTGTTTGATAGTTTCATAAACAGACTCGTGTGAATCAGCAGCCCAGCGTTGCATCCAGTGTTCCTCTCCTCTGTTTGACAAACCGATGAGCCCAGGTTCTGGACAACCACATCACTGCACATCATGTGTCAAGATGAAAAACTTTTTCTTGTGCTCAGTATAAACTCTGGACTTCTTTCTCTACGATCAGGACGGGGAATCGCTAAGCTGGAATTGTCTAAACCACTCAGTGTCAAAAATAATGCTGCGATCTTCTCGATTCTCCCCGTACGTGACACGGCCTGTCATTCACTGACAGGAATAGAGCGACGCCGCAGGGCTGCCAACCCTCCGCAAATAAGACAAAATTAAAACCCTTTCGTTATTGTTCTAGTGTAGAATTTGAATTGGCTGCATATTATGTTCTAAAAATGCCTATTACACCCTATATTTTCATGTATCGACATTTTACATAAAACATGGAGATTTATTAAACTGGTAAAATAAGCTCTACAAAACCATAGATTTTGCTGTTGCTAAACTTTCCTCCTAATTTGTCTTTAATCTGCTTTCTCTCAGCACCATCAGAGAAAGCAGAATCAATAAATTAAAAAAAAATCAGCTTTTAAAATAAACTTGAATATTTTATGACATAATAAATGTTTGGAATTCATAAACATGAACATTTTTTGGAACATCAGTGTTATTTATATGGTAGTGTCAGGGTTTATGAGCGTCTGGCTAAATCTGCAACATTTACACAATTCACTGTATCAGTCCTCTCAACTCTTAGAGCAGAGGGATTCTTAAAGGATGCCTCAAATTAGATTAGTTTTTTGTACATTTGAGTTTACTGAATCTGTTTCTTTGCTGATAAGAAGTGTTTAAAATCTCCATGGTGACTTTCTGCTTTGCACCCTCTGATCTATAGTTCCTACTTTCTGTATCAGTTTGAAAGAAAGTTCGACTGTAGAATAATTGGCTTTTGCTGCCGCGGTAACCACTACAAGCTGTTCTTTGTCAAGTTTGGTGAAAATCTGTCCGACTGCAGCAGCATGAACTTTCCTGACTGACTACAAATGCCGTCTTGGCGAGGAAAAGCGCGGCGCACAATGTTTATTTGACAGCTTGTTTATTCCTCGGAGGAGGCTCCAGTCGTTTAGCGCTGGCGCCGGCTGATTGACAGGAGGCACGGTGTCATCATGTGTCCATCTGGAGGAAGCAGATTTCCACATTCTGGTTGCGCGGTGCGAACGGGACAGCAGCTGTGTGGGTGCAAAGTACGAGGATCAAGTGGGTTGGCAGGTGTCTGAAGTCTGCAGAGAGGCTCTCAGGGCTGCTGTTTCCTCTTGTGGAGAGTAGAATGCACAGACTGCAATGTATGCCAGGATCTCAGTGTAGTAAAGCACTGAAATGGCAAAGCAGAATCTCTTTAAACATTTCCTGTGTTGGTCCTTTGAATCAAGCTTGGAAGAGTGATTATATTAAGTGTTAACAATTTTTCTTGTGTCTGATATCAACCTGAGTCATTTAAGGATCTGATCTGATCCAGAGACATGAGATGTGTGAAGCCCCAAAACAATAGGGCCAGAGATCTGACCCCTGACCCCCTGTTAGCTGCTGAGTCCCATTAAATATGTACATTGTTAAAGGGATAATAGAGGAGCCATGTTGTGATGACTTCCTGAAGGCAGAGTTACAAAAAGAGCAGGAGCTTCTTAAAGAGACGAACACCCAATTTCAAGGTGTTAGAAGTCAAATTTCTTTAAGTCATATTTGAGACATACAGAATTTTTATAACAACTGAAGGTAACAGTTACTTGACTGTACTATGAAATGTCACTATGTGGCTGGAAAACACATAATATTGGCCCTTTAAAACAACATGGTGGAGCCATCAGGACCTTTATAAGTACAGCTGTATCTCATTTGCCTGAATCAAATAAGAGATTCCCAAAGAAAGCAGCTATAGTACAGTAAGTCGGACGCTTGTGGACAGAAACATGTTTTTATATGTGAATGACCTTGTAAAAGTAAACATAGCTTTAAATCCCATTTTGTAAAATGAATCAATTGCATCCAGAAGATGTTCAGAGAGACTAAATATGAGAATGTAAAAAAAAAAAAAACTGCTTTATTTTTTAGTGAGAAACACTATGTCAGAGAACCAGAGCCAGCTCAATAAAGATTATTCTGGACTCAGAGAATGTTCTGTCAAAAGGATCCTGTCTGTTCACTCATCTTAAAGAAAACGCTCTGATCGTCTCACAAAGGAGAAACGCACGGAGGAAACCACAGATCAAACCTCCAGTCTTCACCGGCACAATTCGTCTCTCAACTCTGCAAATCGGGAACGTGTCTGATTTCTGAACCAGTGCCTTTGCTGAGGTAAATTAGCTGCTGTAAAAGTACAAAACAATTCAAGCTGACAACAATAACTCCAACGTGCTGAAAATAACCCAAAGAATAAACAACTGAGATGAGTAAAAATACATCTAAGGAGGCAGGAAGACTTTGATGGAACAAGCTTCATAATGTCACTGGGAGGAGTGGGCTGAAAGTGGAGAACAGGGATGAAACGTTTTTACATTTATGTAAAGTTATTCCCACTCTCCAGGTGTAATATGCAAACTAATGTGTTTAGTGCAAAAGACGAACAGATTTTATAACATTTAGCCAGATATGATGGGCTAACAAAATGAAGGAAATAACTGAGTTGGAGGGTGTGTGGTTTTTAAATTTTATTTTATTTATTTACAAATAAAAGTCTATGCTCAATCCTCAACACATCAGCTGCTGCTGTGGTTCCTACCTCAGGTCTTTAGGGGTTGGTCTCTAACAGCGTTTTACGTTCATAGCAGGGGTGTCCAGAATAGTTCCTCCAGGTCCGGTGTCCTGCATGTTTTAGTTCTCGCCCAAGTTCAACACACCTGGATCAAACGATGAGGGAAGATTAATTACATTTCTTCGTCCATTTTTGTAAACAAATTAGCTTCTTTGAAACCCTCAGTTGTTGCTCTGATTCTGTCTTTAGGATGACTTTCAGGTGAACCTCCACTCCAGTGTCAGGCTTATTTAGCTTCACCTGTTAGTCAGAAAGTTCGGGTTTGGTCTCGACTGACCGGATCGCTCAGCACGTTTTCTGAAAAGAGGCAAACAAAAAATGGGAGTCTTTGGGGCTTTTATTTCATTAAGGGAAATAGTTTTGCAAAAATTCCAAATTTTAGCGCAAGGATGAGGTGGGGTTATTATTATTATTTGTTTTGGCTGTACCAAATTTGGTTTATTTTGCAAAACTCCAATGGAAACACTTTTTCTATGTCACACAAGTCACATGATCAACAACCAGATGTTACCACTGGCGTAAATCACAAAGAAGAAGACAACAGGAAGTGGTTGTAGGATGATGGAGCTGGTTGGTTTTTAAGGACTTATCACATCAACAAACTTATTCAAGTGTGATTTTATTTGCCTGGAAACAACAATTGCAATTTTTTTTGACAAAGGAATATTGACAAAGTCTTGCAAACATTTGGAATGGAAACACAGTTACTGACTTTATTCTTGCCACTTGGTCTGATTAGTTGAGTGCATCTGACTTGTCACTTCATTTGTAATCAGATATGTTGGGTTTTCAGTTGTTCAGTGCTCTTTTTAGTGTTTGAATGCTGAGAATCTGTTGTGGACGACGCCCACTGTGGTGAGATTAAATGAAACAGAGGCATTCTCTTGACTAAATAGTTGATTTAGGGAGTTGCTAGAGCTTTTATTTAGGGGTTTCAGGCTAAAAGGGATTAAAAAAGAAAAAAGAATTAAAACAAAAACATTTCCCAGGCATGCAGAATGTTGAGTTAGTCGTGTAACTTATGTTAATCATATGGCATTTCAAGAAAATGCACTAAAAATTAACTTTAGAAAAGTGACAAAACATGAAAATCTTTAGGAGCTATGAATACTTTTATTGACTACAGTCCAAGATTCACACATAATACACAAGCTTTCTTGTGGTAAAATATGCAGCAACAATGATATGTATTAATACATCAAAGACAAATCATAAATTATTCTTCACCTACTTTTTTTAACCCTAAGATGTTGTCTTATGTTCATATAAATACATTCATTCCTGATGGGGGGATTATAAAGACTTATTTTGAGAGAATGTATTTTATTGTTTTTATAAAATGGTCCATTCTCAATTCAAACCCAATATTTAACACACCACGTCACAAACATGGTTTTCTAGTATTAACACCCTGCATCATGATATTCCTCTCCTGTTGTTGTCCAGGCTGAAGGCGGCCCTGGAGCAGATGGACCGGGGCGTGGTGGACCTGCAGGAGCTCCGCAGGAACCTGGAGCTGGCGGCGGCCATGTTGGACGCCGTTTACACGGACGAGACCAGGTGAGTCCGCGCGAAGCGGACGGCCAGACGGCATGCGCAGGAGCGCACGATGCGTCACGCAGCCCGTTCCCTCTCTGCAGGCGCCTGCTGGACACGGAGGACGAGCTCAGTGACCTGCAGGCGGAGTCTGTGCCGAGCGAAGTGCGCGATTGGCTGGCGTGCACGTTCAGCAGGAAGATGGGCGTGGCCAAGCGGCGTCCCGAGGAGAAGCCGAGGTTCAGGAGCATCGTTCACGCGGTGCAAGCCGGAATCTTTGTGGAGAGGTAAATGTACACGTCTGACTTAATTTTTTGTGGAAAATCTCCATGAAATTCTGTTAAGTTTGTTTTGTGAAACCTTTCGGAATGTGGGGAAGAAGCCTAAAGTCATAAGAGTTAAGGGTTGGATTTTTCTCATACGTTTTAATACAACAATGAAATCTTTGTTCTTGTTTTTCTTCTGTATAGCAATCTGACAAAGACATTAAATGAGCACTTAAATATTGAAGTCCATTTTATAGCGATTACTCATAATATGACTCTCATCGTGCATCATTTCGCTTACATTTTACATGTAAATGTGATATAAGAGCAATTTACCCATTAGGTGCATTCACCACTCTGCACAGAAGCTGCATAATGAGGTTCATAACAGACTGTTCATATTCTTTGGTTTTTATTCCAAAGCGATCCCAAACATGGATTTAAAAATCTAACAAGCACAGACACACAGAAGTGATTCTTAGGCTTTCGGCCGTGACGTAAAATTCTGCTACATGAACACCGAAGCTCTTTCTCTCTATGCATGCTGCACCAGAATCAGAAAACTGCAACTCATTATATAGCACATCAGTGACCCAAAAAGTGAGTTAATCTTATGCTGCCCCAACTTCACTGATGAAGATTTACTAACGTCAGCATGCCGGATGCTCGAAACTCAAAGGAACACAGACAGCATGCTGTAACCTCTGAAAGAGAAAAAAAAAATACAAAAACCGAGACGTTTAGGTCATAAAAAAAGTAACATACCCTGTCCAGACGCAGCTGAACACTGTACACTCTGCTCTCTATCCCAAGGTACACAATATTCTTTTCACTTTCCTATATTTAGGCCTCCATCCTTGTTAGTCCAGCAACACATGTTGCAATATAGGAAAGAGCAACTTGGAAAAACACAAACAATTGAGCCAAAAATTAATCAGACCTCTTGTAATTTTAGGTTAACATCATTTTCATTCAATTAAGAAGTTTGCTTCTGACAGGAAATGAAGTAATAATAATGATAACATTGCGCTAAACGTCGTCATCATTGTTTCGCTTTAGGTTGGTTACCATTGCTAAGCGGCCTGTTTCAACAACATCAAGTTCTCTAATGAAAGTTTTGTTTCCACCTAACACCCTCTGTCACCGGCTAATCAATATCATATTTAAAACTATATCTAGCGTCAAAGACACTAAACAGATCTGAAATCTTATGCATACATTGGATATAAAAACGTGAGAAATTGTGAAAGTGAGAAACAGACATGTGAAACTGTGAAAAATCTTTGGGTAAGAAATAACTAGAGATGCAAACACATTAAAGCAACACTTTAGAAAACAACAGGGTGAAGCCAGATGAGCTTCTCCTTTTTGTTTTTATTATTTTTCAGGTTATGATAACAAAATATTCTTCATGCACCCCAGGAACTTTGTTGCCTTTTGTCACATTGCAGCGACACACCTCAATATGTTTCATTGGCATTTTATATGACTGACTGAGACAAGAAATTGTTGGTAAATGTGAAGTGGAAGGAAAATGATGCCGGCTCTGTGATCGTCTTTTACAAACGAAACTTTGAAATGTGTGCAGTGGCGTTAGTCAATAATTTTCAGATCCACTTTAAACTTTGATTGTCTTCATTAGAGAATCAAAGTTTCATACTTTACATATTATTTATAAAAATAATTTATATATATTATTTTAAAATGTATTGGATTTCTTTTCTTTTTGCCCTTTGTTTTTGCCCTCGTCTTTGGGAAATTTGTGCAGGATTTGTGGGAAGCTGTATACGTCAGATTTAAAAGGTCTGAATACATTTGCATGCCACACTTTTAAGTTTTGCATTTGCAAGAAATAAAAGGTGAAAACCAGGCATCCTTTTCCTCTTGCTTCACAAACATGTGCTGCTCAGTGATGGTGTGTCACCACAACACGATACACCGGAGTCAATGGCTGTGACAAAATGTGAAGGTTTAAGGGGCATAAGAGCTTTTTGGAGGCGCCGTAATTAGAGTTCCTGTAGTTCATTATAAGAAAGTTTTCATTCAGCTTCAGCTTGTCGTCTTTAGTAGAAAAAACAACTTCTAGGAGTTGTCAAAAGTTGAAAGACATGCATTTATATGTAAAAAAAAAAAAAAAAGAGGCAGGTTTTATGTGAATGTAGAAGGTAAATTACACCCTTTCAGACAAAATTACACTTCCAAATGTTCAGTCGCTTCCACGTCGATCAGAAATCTGGAGCGCCTGCAGGAAGCAGAGGGAGCAGGAGCCATAGATTTCCTTCAAAGTAAACATAGGCGAGCATCCGGGCTGACAGCAGATGTGATTAAGAGGTCGAACACGAAGCGTAATGACTTTAGCGCGCGCCACAGGCGAACGCCACATACGGAAACTTATGAGCTCCAATATCATTAGGTTGTAAATGAGTCGCAGTGAAAGAACGCAGTATCAGTTCATCTGCTGCAGCTTAATGACGCATGAAATAAAAAAATATCTGCTGCAGCCAGGCGTCTGTGTGTGTGTTCGCGTGCGGGTGTTTGGAACAGGGTTGCCGTGGCAACAAACAATCCATCCTTGTCTCAAACTGTGGAGGAGGGCATCGGGAGGGGGTCTGTGTGAGAGGTGTTTATATGCATGCCACTGCCCATATTTATAAGTGTGAGATTGGTGTGTGATATTTTTATCTGTGTGTGTGTGTGTGTGTGTGCACAACAGGATGTACAGACGGACTTCCAACATGGCTGGGCTGACCTACCCTCCTACAGCTTTGACAGCTCTCAAGGTAAAATAAAAAAATAAAAAAAGTAAATACTCTGTTCCAGGATGTGGAAGTTTCTTGTTTCGATCGTTTGTTCAGGTAGAAGAGGGGAAAAGTTAAAGTGACAAGCAGGAAATCGTTTCCATTTACTGCAGAGAGCCGATACAAAAAAAGGATGGGGTAAATTAGAGACGAAAAAAAGAAATGAGAGTTTTAGGAAACTGATGCAGAAGAGGGAAAACAAGAAATACAAGTCACAGGAGGAAACATGAGAAAAGAAAATATAATTGAAAACACAACAAAAGACCTTATTAGACTACAGAACTTTGAAAAAAGTATCACTATCCCTTGATCTTTGCTACATTGCAATCCAACAAAACCAACAAAAAGTGCTGTTAAGACGAAGGGCAAAAAGATGTGCCAACCCAGGAGCAGAGGAGCCCAGAGCGAACCTGGACATTTTGAGTTTAATTAAATCTTTGTCTATTTATTCTTCATTTCCGTTAGATTTATGTTTGGCCAATTCCCCAGTGCGTATATGTGTTTCCATCGACCATATAACTGCACAATTTGACATTTCAAAGATTAATTTGCGTAATTACGGAAAATCGCTTGTCAATAAAAAGTTTTGTCGTTAGGATGAGGCGGGGTTTTTGTTTGTTTTTTGTCCATATCAAAATTTGTCTATTTCGCAAAACTGCATTGGAAACACTTTCTTTGCGTCACACGAGTCACATGATCCACAACCAGATGTTAACACTGATGCAAAACATGAAGAGGACGAAAACAGGAAGTAGTATGAGGACAAAGGCGCGGCTTGTTTTTAAATGACGTATCACGTGTGATTTCAATTGCGTTTCTGATTGAATGGAAACGCTGCAATTGCGAAATTGTGTGCAGTTTCCAATGGGCAATTTCAATCTCTTAAGATGTTAACTTGTAAAAAGATTTTGGAAACCGTGTAAGAAATTATTTTCTTTCAACTCCACAATTAAGTACCACTGTTGGCCTGTCACATAAAATCCCAGCAAAACATGCTGAAATTTGTAACATGAAAAAAATGTGGTAAAGATCAAATTTAGATCAAAGGATATGGAAACACTTCTGCTGTAAAAATAAGAAATATCAGAAAAAAAAACAACTGGAGAAAGGAGGATGTGTAAAGACAAAGTGGTGGTGGCACAGGGGTTTAGCACAACCCACATATGGAGGTCTTAGTCCTCAACACGGATGTCGCAGGTTTGATTCCCGGCCTGCGTGAGTCGCATGTCTTCCCCTTCACTCATTACCCACTTTCCTGTCAATTCACAACCAAATAAAAGGCCACTAGAGCCAATAAAACCTTTTAAGATAACGCATTATTTGCAAGAAGAATGGAAGGGAAATAACATCACTGTGAAAAAGAACAAAGTGTGCAAGCAGGACATTTGTTGGACCAAAGCAGCAGAAGAGTCTAAAAACGGAAATAATGGATCTGGAAGAGCTGGTAGAATTAGATCATGTAGATGTAGTGAGCGGTGTGTTTCCTGATATATGTTCCTTCTTCAGGGTTTCCTGTGCAAACTTAAAAAAAGAAAAAAGAATATTCAATTATCTCTCTAATTCCTCTCCTTTGCTATTCTGGAGACCTGAAACTCATGAATCATGCTACTTCAAATATAATTGTGAGTTAATGAATAATTGCACTCATTAATTTAATTGCTGCTTTACCTCTTCTGAAGAAACATAGCGTACTGCCCCCTAGTGACGAATGGTGACATTACAATGAAAGAACTCGGCTTTATTTTTCAGCTTTCTGTCATTTAGACGTTTCTTTTGAGGCTTCCGTTCATTTTGTTTTTTCCAGGAGGTGGATCAGTGGTCCTTTGACGTTTTTGCCTTCCACGAGGCCACTGGAGAACACGCCCTCAAATACCTGGTGTATGACCTGCTGACCCGCTATGACCTCATCAACAGGTTCAGGGTACACGCATTTTGATCTCGCTATTCCGGTGGATTCTGACGTTAGAGGAATGATGGTGAACCCGTGGTGGTGGAAGACGCTTCGGCGTTATGTGTGCGAGCAGTCTTTCTCAAACGTGGGACACAATTCATTTGACTAAACCATTGGTCTAAGAATATGGATCATGTTGTAGATAAAAGCCATACAGACCCAGAGTATAAAAACAAAATGTCACTGCATGGCAGATGCTTCTACAGAGATTTGGAAACTTTGACAGGAACAATGGATGGATGGATGATCGATCTTTAACAAAACTCAAAATCAGACGCATTCCCAGTGTCTCCACTGAATGTTTAGCTTTGAGGATTGGCACGAGGTTAGCAGTGCGTTGCCCATGGTAATGGTACTAGCCGGAGTCCTGTGTTCAGATCCCTGTGCAGGCTCTGGTGCAGTTTGTTGAGGCTCTGGAGAACGGCTACAGCAAACACAGGAACCCCTACCACAACTTGATCCACGCCGCCGACGTCACGCAGACCGCCCACTTCTTGATGCTACACACCGGACTGATGGTAACACACACACACTGATGTTGTCTGTTGCTCATGATTCTGGATGAAGCAACCAGTTTAAAGACTCTGAGCTTCTTAGGGTTAGAAGAATGAAATATACATTAGTGCAAACAGAAATGGCTTTGATGCTCATTACTCATAGGGCTTGTGAGCAGTAAGCCTTTACATTAACACACTCATTGTGCATGTGGGGGTGTGTACGTGTGTGTGTGTATGTGTAGCACTGGCTAAGTGAGCTGGAGATCCTTGCCATGGTTTTTGCTGCGGCGATCCATGACTTTGAACACACGGGAACCACAAACAACTTCCACATCCACACCAGGTAACACACACCGCAACATCAGTGAAAAGAACAATTGGTTGTGTGTGTTGGAACGCATCCTGGGCTCACAAACCTTTAAGACAGAAAAAAGTAGCTAGAAGTTGATCAACTAGGAATCATCTGGATGTGTCGTCTCTTGATAACAGTCCCTGAAGTTGGAGCCAATTAGACAAGCGTGTTGCATTTTGAGGTCTGTGAAATCTGAACAGTTTTATCCATCCGTCAGGTCGGAGGTCGCCATCCTGTACAATGACAGGTCGGTGCTGGAGAACCATCACGTCAGCGCCGCCTACAAGCTGATGGCCGAGGAGGATATGAACATCTTGGTCAACCTGAACAAAGAAGACTGGAGGTTCGCTCTGCCTCTTACCTACGAACGTTCCTGCATTCAGTTCCTCCCAACCTTCAGCCTAACCAGCAGACATGCAGCAGTTCATTTTATCACAGGCTCAAACTAAAACATCCAGTAGGCTCATATGCTGATCTTACCGCTCAGTTGTTCTGCATGTCTTCTGAAGCTCAAACACTTTCTGGTTTTGACCAGCAAAACAAATTTTATTGGTCCTCATAGAGAGAGAAGCCACTTGATGGAGTTTGGTCCGTTCTGAGTTGTAAACAAGTCGCAGCAACACAACAACTTCAGACGTTCGTCCGCCTAACCAAACGTCACAAAGGAAAAAATACAGAATTTCAGTCATGCTTCAAACAAGATTTCACCAATTCAGACTTCAAGAGCGAATCACTGTGTGGGAGCTGTTTCTTTTGTGTTGTGTTTACTGTTCTTTGTGTTTTCCTGCCACATCGACAGCAAAGTCGTCCACAGTAGTCATCTTCAACGGCCATTTCAGAGCTGTGTGCAACGTTTAAATGCATAATAGAATTTCACATTTAAAATTGTGGTCACTGCTTCTGCTGTACCTTCACAGCTTTACCTGCACTTTGATGCTTTTTGTGGTGACCAGGAAGTCAGGACCTAAGTTTGAGAATCAGAAGCTTTTTTTGTTGTTGTTGTTGTTTCCAGAGATTGTCTCAACCTACCAAAAACTGATGAAATGACACTCAAGCTCTTCCAGAGAATATGTCTCTGTCTAACAAACTGATCTGTTGGGATTCAACGTGTTGATTCTCCGGCAGGGAGCTGAGGGCTCTGGTGATAGAGATGGTGATGTCCACAGACATGTCCTGCCACTTCCAGCAGATCAAGACCATGAGGAACGCCCTGACACAGACAAACGGGTCAGTACATCACCAGACATTATGATTCTTTTTTTAAAGAATCTTCATGTTGAATTGTAGTTATAGATACTTGTAAAATTTCTTAATATTTTTTTTAAATCGATGATTGTGCATCATATTTTCTAAACTTTTAATAGTCAACCACAAGGGGGCGCTTCTGGTCTTTAGCTCCCTTACTTCTATAAGTGAAACATAGTGAAAGTTGCAAGTATAAAGTATTTATTTGCACTATTTAACCAACATGTTGCTGATAGGATTCAAACTATACTTTTGAAACTGTGAAAGCAAAAATATCCAATCAGATATTTGAAACTTAGGTCATAAAGGGTTAAACAAAAGAACCTTATCATACCTCTATAACTGTGTCTGCATTACATGAGCCATTCAGTTTCAGCAAAAAGTTTGCAATTTCATGTGTTGATGCTTCTTGAAACAGCCTGAAATGTGTGGAGCTACTTGTGAATACTGCACGTTGGTTTTGAAACAAGCTTTTAGAAAAAGGTCCACAGTTTGGACAGCAAATCCTTTTCCTTTAGGACCCAATTCACATTCATCAGCGGTCAAACTTCCAAATTTAGATCCTCCGTCGTGAGCGCCGCTTCCTGGAAGACGTGTGAGGCCGGTCCATCTGACGGACACAACTAGATCAACAGTGGGAGTTTGGTGCAACGGCCCAACATAAGGTCCTGCAGGCTGCTGGACCAGGACCAGATTGGCCAGTATGTCCCTGTAGGGGCTCCGCTCAGAGAGAGAGTTTCACAGGAATAGCGCTGAGTCCGACCGGTCCGGCTTCTGCCTCTCTCTCTCTCTCGCTCTCTCTCTCTCTGTTTGTCAGTGGTGCAGAAGGTGCGGAGGGAGGCGGCTGTCACGCTCTTCACCTCACGCTTGGATGAGATTTTGGGGGAAGACGCTGTCATCAGCCTGTCAGCATGCTGATTCTGCCTGTGTTTCTGATGCTGACTGTACTCTCTGTAAACAGCACTGACAATACAAAAGAAAACACCCGGCAGCTTTCAGCTAGCATATGGCTGCCGACGGTCTCTTTTTAGATTGAGCTGTGATTCAGGAATAACAAAGCTATTCCTGGAATACTTTGTGCTTCTTACGCTGCTACTAAATCTTTGTTGTTTGTCTGTCTCCAGTATAGACAAAGTGAAGGTTTTATCTCTGATGCTTCACGCAGCAGACATCAGTCATCCTGCCAAAGCCTGGCCGCTGCACTACCACTGGACTCACAGCCTGATGGAAGAGTTCTTCAGACAGGTTCACATCTCTATACTTGAGTGTGTTTGATGTCTTGTTTCTCCTGAACCGGAGCTGCCAAGTTCTCTCAGTCCCCAGGACTTGAACGTGTTTAGACCTGAGGGCACGTAAATCCTGGCAGCCCGCCAGGCTTATAATACACTGGGAGAAACCCTGAGTGGCTGAGCTTGAACGGGCAGAACTAGGAAGTCTTCTTCCACAGGCAAACCAATTACTTAACTCTCAACAGTGTGCCAGCGTTTTTATGCTAAATTCACATCACTACCATTAAATTTTCACAAGATAGTTTGAAAAATTAAGCTGTCTACCAACTTTTTTTGAAGTTATTCCTTAAGTTTGCATTTCAATTACATCATCATGCAGTATATCCAATTTAGTCTCAGCCATCTTATCTTCATCTATGTTTCTGTATTTTAACAAGACAAAAAATCTTGATAAACCTCGTCACTCAGATGTTTTTATTTTTCCATTTCTAAAATAAAGTTAGAAATGAACTCTTAATAACTCATGGCTTAGAGCGTTGGAAAGGAGGCACCAACTGATTTTGCCTTCTTTGGTGCGTTCATATCAAACACGTTTCGTGCATCGGGCGTGTCTGGTACACATTCAGAGTCTGTGTGGAGGTGTGTTGAGGGCCCGTTGCAGTGCGATTTGAAGTTTTTGGAGCATTTGACGCGTCAGGCATGTCTAACGTGTCTAATGTGTCCAATGTGTCCTGCGTGCCTTACAAATAGGTTAGCAACAGAAAACAAAGGCTAGAGCGTCTGTCGCACCCTAGACACATCCTCTAATCGCCTCCACATAGACTTTGAATGTAAAGCAGACATGCGAAGCGCTAAGTGTAGAACTAAATATCAAGCGTCGGCATTCAAAGTGCACAAGCATCAAACTTGAAGGGACGGACGCGTTTTAAACACACCTAACCCGTTTGGTGTGAATGCCCTGTTATTTACAGGAGGTTCAAAAGCTGCCTGCTTATGTTCTGTTTGCATCGCTTATCAAGGTTGGTTTGAAATTGATTCAAAAAGCACACAGACCGGATTTGAGAGTGTAAAAAACAAACCCTAAAAAACTCCTTGACTTTCATATTTTGTTTCCTCTTTAGGGAGATAAAGAGGTGGAGCTTGGTCTTCCTTTCTCTCCCCTCTGTGACCGCAAAGCCACCATGATCGCCCAGTCACAGATAGGTACCAACCTGATCCTGCTCCGTGCTTCGGTTCATCACATTTATAAAGAAATGCTAATGCTAATGCTGATGCGTTCACTCATTTGTTGTACCCATCTTCCTCTATGGTCGTAGGTTTCATAGACTTTATTGTGGAGCCCACTTTCACTGTCCTGGTTGACACAACAGAGAAGGTGATCGGACCTCTGATAGAGGAAGACAGGAAGGCCAAAGAGAGTGGAAACAGAAGGTCCAGGTAGTAACACCGTTTTCTAATTACTGATAAAGAAGAACGGGGAATTGTAACGGCAGAAAGCAGTAAACTGCACAGATTATACTTTTAATGGCACTGGAGAAGGTCATTATGTACCGACTGCATAGAGCAGGGGATTGGTGCTGCTGGGGTCACATGCTTTGATTTATCTTGGTCTCAGTACCGTCCAGCTCCAGAGTGAAGATCTGGAAGATGAGCTCAGAGAAAACAGATTACCTCACCAAGAGACCACACAGCTTCTCTGAGACTGTGATCAGCTCCACTGGTGCACCTCAGGGCAATGTACTTTAGCCACTCCTTTTTCCTTCCACACATCCAACTTTAGTTACAAAGGATCATAGAAAGTAAGCAAAACATTTTTGGACACTGCTACGTAACAAGGACGGACATTAGATAAAGTACCGAGAACTGGTAGTGGGATGTGAGGATTGATTCAAGTCTGATAAACACCACTAAAAACAGCCGCCGATTTTTGGATTGGAGGAGTCTGGAGAAGTTACCGTGGTTTCAATGTGTAAGAGTTTTGGGTTGCATCTTGACATCCAAACTGAGTGATTAGCAAGAACTAGGAGAGCATTAACCATTAAGTAGGGCGTGGTGGAGGACTGGACAGACTGGCCAGGACAACAGTCTCAGTGGCTGTTATGGAGATGAAATCCTTAACATCACTGGATTAGTAGAGGAGCTTGAGGGAACGGCTCAGAGAACCAGCAGCATCACTCTGACTCAGCTCATTCACCAGGCAGAGGGAAACGTTCAGTCGCTGAGAACTTCAACAGAATTAGGAAGTCTTTTGTTCCACAGGAAATCCAATTACTTAACTCTAAACACTGTGCCAGCAGCTATCAGCTTCTGCCTTTTATTATTCACTAAATGTCTAAGCTTACACAAGAACAACATTAGTATGTAATATGATTATATAAGTCTCATTGAATCATATCTATCATTTTTATTAGTATCAAATCTTTAGCAATTATCTCTCTGAAGCAGAAAATGTCTGAAGTGTATGAAAGGCATGAGAGAGAAATATTAAATGGACTTCTTCTGGGTTTTTTATTAAATATTTTCTTGATATTGATGAAAACATACTAGCTGCATGCTGTTAGCGGATGTGAACAATTCGTTGGCTCCTCACTTACGCTCTGTACGACGCTGCTTTCATTCAGCCTGACAGGAAGCGGTTCAGTCACTGTGGAGTCGGTGCAAAGACACAGCAGCAATCGCCATGGAAACACCGACGATGGACAGATGAACTTTTCCCTGACAGCCATTGACCTGACAGCTCTGAGGCACCACCTCTCCAGCGTCATCGCCAGCAACAAAGACCGATGGAAGGAGCTGTCTGTGCACGGTACGCGAGCGCAAGAACAAACACTTGTTTTGGCCTAAAAACTGATTGAAAACTACACAGTGTTGTTTGTTTAATGAATGTTAGGGGAACAAAAAAAACTTAGGGAGATCTTTAAATCTGGTTTCTGAGGAATATTTGAACAAATCATGCCTCTGAAAGAAAACTACAAGATTATTCACAAGCGGTGTATTGGAAACTGCAGATATTTTGAGGAAGTAGCTCCAATCAGAAAATACCAACACTGAACTCTTTGCTCTACATGGAAAGTGTTATGTTTTGCTGGCAGTCCAAATAAGACTAAGTTTGTGTCTATCCCTGCAACATGGTTGTGATTAAATCATGCTGTCGGGTTGCTTTTTTTTTTCCAGCAAGGAATAGGAAGCTGGTCAGAGTTGGAGCTAAATGCTGAGCATACCTGGTAAAAAAAAAAAAAAAAAAAAACTTTACGAAGCAGAAGACGTGAGACTGGAATGGTGACCCGAAACACATTCATGTGTTTAAAAGGTCCAGTCAAAGTCCAGACCTCAATCCTATTGAGAATCTTTGGCAAGACTTGAGAATCAGTCATCTTATGTATTCTTCGTCTGATCTGTTCAGAGAGTCAGTACATGTGCTCAGCAGGCAGAGACATGCCCCGAAACACCTGCCTGCGTATTTGCAGCAAAAGGCGTCTACAAAGTTCTAACAACACTCTTAAAAATAAAAAACATGTATTACATTGTGCTGGTCCGTCTCACAAAAGCCTCCATTGAAGTTTGTGTAACGAGACAAAATGGGAAACATTTTAAGTTGGTGTCACAAGCTTCACCATGCTTCCTCGCAGACTCAGATATCACTGCTGACCGATGGGCTCCATGTCCTTCATTAGTGCTGCTGCCTTGTGTGATTGAAGATACAAGCAGTTTCTGCTCCGGTCATCATTTCATGGGAGCCCAGAGTTATTCTGAACCTGCAGAGTTCTGATTCTTAGCTTTTAAAATGCTTCTTGTTGACCTGAGCTGAAACCTGATTGTGTCTCAGAGCTGGCCAAGAGGGAGAAAGAGGAGACCGAGGCGAAAGACGAAGGTGAAGACGTCCCGTCCCAGGCCTCGCCCGGCCACGCCGTCACAGATCCATCGCAGAACTCAGACGGTTGTGCTCCAGCTGAAAAGTGTGATGATAAATCACCTGACCACACGGCTGCGGATCACCTGACCTGGAACGGTATGAAGAAGAACATGACAGAAATGAAATGAGCTTTTTTAACTCCAGATGTGGTTGAAAACTCACACACTACCGCGTTAACTTTCTGCAGGGGCAGAGGAGGAAGAGGAGGACGACAAAGTGCCTGAAAATGCCTGATGACCCAAAACTACAAGTCCTCTGTTAATCTGACTTTGGCAGATCACCATGGCAACAGGCAGCTCGGTTGCAGTAACCACTAGGGTTTAGACTCTTCTGTGTAAAGAAGCTGACTCAGTGGCCCCTCGGTGGCCCCCAGAGGGCCTCCAGATTATCTGTTTACAAGTGAATGTGGATAAATCATACATTGGAGTGACCGTCACCCCCATCAGATCATGGCTTCTTAGCAGCTTCCTGGTTCATTTTCTGTCAGGCTCAGCGGTAAAATGTCTGGAAAAACCAAAGAGTGTGTGATGGTTGGCGAATCCCTGTTCACGATTACCGCAGGCCAAACGTCGTCTATCAGGGCGAGCGAAACACGAAGCTGTTAAGAAGCAGCAGCTGTGGCGCTGACATCGGCGGGTGTGTAGTTTTGTTTAGACGCCTTCAGTAATCCATGGTGGGAGTGAGGTGCTGCTCTGCTCTCTGCTCCAACTTCACATTCTCAGGTGTGTCCTAATCACCTAACACACCTCCACGTCTGTACGGAAGTTCACATGTTTTGATGCTTGTCGAATCAAAGTGTTGAAGTGGATGTGAGTATGCTGACGCTTTTAAATTACTTAAATTGCTTTTATTTACTCTTCAGGCCTCGACGTCTGCCAACGTTTGCCACCACTTTACCTGAGCTCCATTTCAATATTGTGCAGGAACTTCGGTCCTCTAATTCAATTAAGAAATAAATATTGTAACTCGTATCATCCAAGTACCTTCAAAGAGTCGTTGAGTTTGGTGATACTTTGGCCAGGAGGGATCAAACCGAATCAAATCAAGTCTTACAGCCAATCAGAAGAGGCCTTTGCCTGAAGGTTGTGGCTGAGTGACAGGCTCATCACAGTGATGCTATGCTAACAATTCAACTTCCAGGCAGCAGAGATGATATTTCACAATAACGTCCTGGATTTCACGGATTTCACCATGTTGTTGAAAAGCACCACTAATCCACCTCCTTTGCTTTTGCCGCTTGTCTTTAAAGGTCTTTATGGCAGCATGGTCCGACACGGTGAAGTCTGAGGTTTGATAGTTGCTTATTGTGATTGATAGGCATAGTTTTTACTTCCGCATTCGTCCTTCGGTCCAGTTCTGCATCCAGGAAGCCTACTTTTCAACTCCTCTGGGATTTGGTGTGAAATCTGAAACTCAGTGTAAATGTAAAAAAATATCACCTCCAATTATCTCCATCTGATGAAAATCACAATAGATTAACAAAATGTTATTAATATTACAAGCCCTGCACATGTGTGTCGGAGATGTTTTTGTCATATTGACAAGACAAAGCTTCTAGGAGAATGTCCATTGGACAGATGAGACAAAATCTGAGCTTTTTCACAGGACATGCAAAAATTAAGCAGACCTATGTTTGACTGCACAGCCTCTGCAATCAAACATAGAGGAGGCTGGGTTATGTTCTGGGGCTGCTCTGAAATCTGTGGAGAATAAAATGAAATCTCAAGGGAGCATTCTGGAGAGAAATACACTGCCTAGTGTCTTCCAACAAAATAGTGACACAAAACAGCTAAAAACTCCCAAGAATGGCTAAGAGCAAAACATTGGACTGTTCTGAATTGTCCTTCTACTCTACTGATTTTCACTGGTTAATTTTCAAGGAATTTTATTTATGATGACTTTTGTCCGTTTCAAGTTATCTCAGTGACCTTTGTGAGCTTTTCATTCATTCCCTTTAAAAGTCCTGTAGATCTGAAGCTCAGCAGCTTTTTCAGATGACACATCAGTTTTTGTTTTATGTTTTGTGTCCTAAGATGTTGTTTAATTTCTGCTACCCTTCACACTTGACGCTTGCCTTCCCAAAATTCATTATCTACTTTAGTACATGGGGTTACTTTATCCTCTTTTCTCATATCCATGGTTTCCTTCTGTGCTCCTTTTATTTAAATTGTCTCTCATTCAGATTCATATTTTTATTTATGGACTTTCTGCATCTGTCTTTGTTTGAGTCAAATAAAAACCTCTCTGTCATCGGATACTGGTCTGTCTGATTGTGAGCCTCAGTTTGAGTCCTTCGTCCATCGATCCCTGACAACACGCCCTGCCTTAAACCAAGGAGAGGAATTTAGGCGACGCTTCAGACAACCATCCATCCATCCGTCCATCCATTTTCTGTTCACCCTTGTCCCTAATGGGGTCAGGAGTTGCTGGTGCCTATCTCCAGCTGCGTTCCGGGTGAGAGGCGGGGTCACCCTGGACAGGTGGGCAGTCTGTCACAGGCTTCAGACAACCATTTATTTTAATAACTCCAAAAAACAAATGTGGCTGTTTGACACTATCTTGACTTCAACAGAATCCGTCAGCCCTACGTTCTTATCTTACGTCTCTCCGGTTAGAGACCCAGCAGTTGTCACTACACCATTGGTTCTTACTGGGATGACACCAAGCGCTTTGTGTTGTCAAAGTAACTCTTGACTCTGGCAACACAGACTGCTCTGGTGGAGAGCAGAGCAGCAACAGCGAGGTGGTCTGGACTTTAGATGTTTTATGCAGCACGGAATGTCTTCTTGTTCTTTAGGACAATGTGTCCATAGCATAATATTATGATCTGTACCATCCTTGTATAGACCGTAGAGACGAGCCGTCCACATGGAGACGGATCAATAACGGTGACTCAGTGGCGGCCCCAGTCATCTGACAATAACCGGATTACTGCAGTTTCTCTTCTCTGTGTTACCGTTGCAACTGCTGACTGTGAAAAATGCGGGGACCGCCGCAGTATTACCACGGCGATGAGGTCATTGTTGGTTTCCACATTAATGGCCAAAGAGCCAGCGCTAAGCCAAGATGACCAACAGTGAGGACTGTAAATGCTCAGATCACTGTGTTTGTTCATGCGATGTTTGCTATGGTCGTTGTGTTTCCTTGGCTCTTTGTGTTACAGAGTGTGTATGTTGGAAATGGGAGGCCAAAGAAAGAGAGAGAGGAAGAGAGAGAGTGTGTGTGTGTGTGTCTGCTGTACAGTCATTTATTGTATTAAACATCCTAAACTCTGCTTCTCTGCTCTGCTCTTTTTTTTTCTAATCTTACTGACTTTGGATGGTTGCAGTAAAACATTGTTGGTGAACTTCTGCCATCTTTGAGATTGTATCGTAGGCACTTCACAAAAAAAAAATAAAATAAACTAAACTGGATGAGACATAACCTTTCTTCCTAAATTACTGTAAGCACTTAAATACTTTGAATGTGATTCTGCATGCGCTGTGGAGCAACTTCTAGTTGTGGTACATCAGAAATACCAAGACAGGAAACATGGAAATGAGTCATGTTTGGATTTTTGATGAAAACATTCCAACATTCACAGTGTTGATGAGAAGCTGAGGGGTGAAGGTTTGACCCCCCAACTGTCCCTGAACATGATTAAATAAACATTCTGACCTCGGCAGAGCAGAGCTGCATGATGAGTCACAACCAGAACCTCCAAACAAGATCTGAAAAACTCTGCTCCAGAAAGTGTTTCCAATGCAACTAAAGGAGATACTGAAGAGCAATAAACTTTAGCAAAATAAAAAAAATGTTTGATACAAAGTAATCAAAAAAGCTGCCTCTCTCTAATTTAATAAACCATCATTTAGTCACTGAGCTCATTGCAGCAGCAGATAAAACAACCAAACATCTACAGAAAATATTATGAAAAAAACATCCAAAATCTGCATGAGAATGAAGAAAACTGCAGCCTGGAAACTGTTGAATCGAGTTTTATTTTACGTTTCAGTTGCAGACTGAAAATAAATCAGAGAGAAACTTTCCAGTTGAGTCAAGTTCAGATCAAAACTCATAAAGCCACTAATTTGATTATGAATTTACTCTTCATTGATCCAAAGAGACACAATATTGGCAGTGACTGCGAGACGAAGCTTCGTAAAGCACCGAGGTGCTTCATCCAACTGTTCGACACACTGCTGCGGTTCAATCGCTCCAACGCAACATCAAGTCAGCAATACATGGAAAACAGGCAGCATGAAAACAACGTGATGTGTGAAGCCTTAAACTGAATCAAGAAGTAAACCATGTTTGTGATAATACCTAAGTTATGACTATAGATTTAATCTGTTTATATAAAACAATGGAGGAGAGGATTGTAACTCCCAAGCTTGTTACAAACCTTGGCAGCTTATTTATTTATTTATTTCTAACTTAAAAATAAAAACCTTTACTGTGCTCAGACTCACAGGGTGCAGAAGAAGCGCTTTGTCAGTTGTCAAAAACACATTTCAACTTGTTTGCCCACAAAACTTCACATTTGAAACCATTAGAAATAAGAAGGAAATTAGAATACAGGGTCCTCAGTGTTGTTGTTTTTTTTTTTGATAAGTAATGATTTACTATTACTATGTGTGAACCTTAGGAGAGGGTCCGAGTTCTGGAATATTTTAGTAATCGAGTACTCAAGCGATTATTGTTATTAATAGAATACAGTGGAAAACTCCCTTTCTCTCAAAACATGGAGTTACGGGAGGAGAAAGACCGTCACGCCAGTCAATTTAAAAATGCTTATTTGTCCCACAGAAAACGATAAAAACCCGGAAAATCTGACGTTATGCTGCTAGCACTTAGCAACAACTCATAGGCAGAAGCGAGAGCGCTGCCCAACACAAATAAAGACTTACTTTTATTTGTGTTACTTTAACAAAACTTCGAGGCAGATACATTTTCCTCGAGGAATTTTCATAATCGAGGAACTCGAGTCATTCGAGGAATCGTTTCAACCCTGGGGGTGCTTCGCTAAGAGGTGCTCAAATTAACTGCAAACGCAATAAAATCCTAAAATAAGAAAATGTGACACAGCAACATTTTGCCATTTTTTTATGCACAAGCAAACTGGCGAACCAATTCCTGAATAGTTCTCGTGGTTACGCCCCGAATACGACCCTTCAAACTTCACCGTCACAAACTTCACCTGCAACTCTGTCAGGAAGTGGTGTAGAGGTGGAGGTGAGGCAGACGCTTGGAGACCCAGGTTAGCAGTAAAAGATGTATTTAATGATGATACCAGGATAGACAGTCCACAAACCGTGGCAGCACTGCATCGCAGGAACACAAAGGCTTAAGCAGGTAGCGCACGGCAAACGAGTGGAACACAGCAACAGACTGAAAAACTTAGACAAACTTAGACAAACATTGACGAGGACCCGACGAGGAACACAGGAGGGACTAAATACACAGAGGGTAATCAAGGGAACGAGACACACCTGGGATCAATCGAGGGGAGACAGGACAACACGGAGAACACAGAGACACCGAACTAGACATGAATACACAGGAAAAACTCGAAAATAAACATACAAAAACACGGATCATGACAAACACAAGTCTTGATACGCGCTTCATAAAAATTCCCCCGGCGTACTCGACACAGAAAACACATCACTAAATATCAGACACTAAATGACAATGTTAAGGTAGAAAAATGCCCATAGAAGGGTAGGAAAAAAAGTAATATGTGTAAAATCAGCTGTGACTCAGTGGTTTAGATCAATACGTCCAGCTGGGTGAGACTGCAGCAGATATCTGACCCAATACAACAACAAGAACACACCAACAGGAAGATACAAAGTAATCAAAAAAGCTCCCAAGTGCATATAGTTCAGAACAATGTACATTTATAATAAGGTGTATCAATGAAGTATCTATTTAGGACACCCACCACTTAGGTAAAACCCTGGATTATGCTATGTGTCAGCAATAAAGCAAACAATAACTATGGAACTAACACACTATGTTTATCTTGTTTGATAACTAAGTATATATAACTAAGATCTGAATGTTAGAACATAGCCTTTGTCCAGCCTGGACCTGTACCATCTGCTCTGATGTTCCTGAAACGTATGGAGAGGGAATCAGCCGAGCCACGTCTCCTCAATCAGAATATTTTTGAGAATAAGCAGGATAAAAAAAATCTGTCATCTCAAAGTTCACCATCCTGAATCTCTTTTCAACTGCATCTTCAAGCAGGTAGTCAGGAGAATCATCAGGATGCAGCGATGCCTCTCTCTGTTTTCCCAGATCATTACGCCCTGCAGAGAGAAGAGAGGGACATCTTACCTTCAGCTCTCATCTTATCATGCTGGAGTGAACACAGTGAACTCCAAGCTCACACACGTACACACACTTAGTATCCTGGGAAGATTCGATTCAAGTAAACAGAGGAAATAAACTGCTGAGGTTCACGAAGGCTTCGTTAGTGACGGATTTCCTGCTGCTCCATTCACAACGCACAAGCTATCTGCTGCTGGTGAACACCTCATCAGTCAGTGAAACATCAGCTGACTAATAAACATGGAGGCTGAACACATCTGGATGAAACTAAGGACAGAAGGACAAGTGTCCAGCTGTGACGAGTGGACTTCAGCAGAAAGACCACCTGGTGACCAACTGTAATGACTGTGTAATACGAGCCAGTGGTTTCCAGGCTGCAGTTAGACTGATCTCAGAGCAGCGACACAGATGAAGCTGATCACTTTTTTTCTTTTGAACTCAGAGAACAAACAGTGTTAGATCAGATCTAAGATGCTACCACAGACTGAACAATTAAGAGCACTGTCTCAAGACGCATTGAAAAACTGGCAGCTGGACTCAAGCCCTGGAAACAGGAACACAACAAGATTCTGTCTCATTGTCCGTGTGTCCAGTCAGGACCCTTGCCGCCATTCTCCACCCAATGAGAAGCTGAAGCTTTACTGGAAACACTAGAGCTTTGCTTTGCTGCTCTGAACTGGGTTTAGTTCAGTTCTGCTGACCGTAGCTGGACTCACTCACAACCATCTACTGACCTTACATTCGGTACGAGATCCTTCAGCTGCTGAACGTCTGACCTCTTCAGTTTGTTCGAAAACAAGTTCAGTCGTTTCAGATGGGAGGGGTTGGACTTCAGAGCCGAGGCCAGAGAAGCACAGCTGATCTCTGACAGCTTGCAGTTCACCAAACTGAATGAATAACAAGACGAAACCTGAAGCCGACCAGATGAAGGTTAAGACAACCCAACAGTTAAAGATCGCTACTTTATATTAATGACATCATGCTACTGCTTTCACAAAGACCTGCTTACTTCAGCTCTTAAAATATCAGCTCCACCAGCAAACACATCAATACAAACTCAGCTTCTGCAGCCAAATTATTCATTTTTCCCAGAAAATAAACAAATTTGGAGGAATTTCGCAGGAAATGTGAACAAATGTAGATTAATGCAGATAAATTGTAATTATTGCACAGCCACAAAAACATGGAGTCATGGAGAACATTTAACGTAAAGCTGACTTCAGGAGCTGAAACACATAGAGCATGGTACTGCTCATGGTACTGGAACATGTTGTGTTGGAACATATTAGACAGTAAAATCACTCCAGTTTCTTATATAAGTGTTAAAGAATTAATCAGTGATTCAATATTTGTTCATTTTACAGTACATTACAGAAACTGAAATTAATTTTTCTAAACTGGGTTGAATGACCTCTGATCTGCTTCACATGAGAGGTTTTTTTTATACACACTGAGGGTCTGACCGCTGTCCTGTTGTGACCTTAGATCAGGGGTCAAACTCAGTAACACATTAGCTCCAACTCCAGGAAGGAATTCAGGAAAAAATATTTATTAGAGCAGAAGGTGTGAACTTTGTTTTTCAAATTAATTATACCAAAAATATTTACAAAAATATGAACGGAAATAAGCTTGCACCTGAGTATTTGTATTTTGCAGGCAGGACTCTGTAGAAAACCACAGAGCTCTTTGACTCCAGCATCTTTGAGACTTGTGTTGTAGTTTAGGTACAGTTCTGTCAGGTTGGACTTCAGCGCCGAGGCCAGAGAAGCACAGCTGATCTCTGACAAACTGCAGCTGCTCAACCTGAGTAAAGAATAAAACATGTGAGCTGAAATCAACAGGATGCAGGTTAAAACTGAAATATGAACAAAGAAATATCCAATAGTTTTTTTTTTATTTTTTTATCCAGTCTGACCCTTGACCTTCTCTCTGCAGACGTGGTTAATGCCTGTGAAATTAGTGCTGTGATTGGTTGAGAAGATGAACTGCTTGTGCTTCATTAAAAACAAAGAAACTTTAACTAGGACAAACCAGAGAAGAAGAAACAAACTTTTCCATGGAGACCCTCATTATGGATCAAAAAACAAATATCTGCCATATGCCTGTAGCTTTGTGGCAAAGCAAATTTCACATCAGAAATATCAGCGCCAAACTAAAAATATAGCTTCTGACCACAATATCTGTATTTTGCAGAAAGGAGTCTGAAGAAAAGCACAAAGCTCCTTCACTCCGGCATCTTTCAGGTCATAGTTGAGGCACAGGTTCAGTTCTGTCAGGTGGGACGGGTTGGACTTCAGAGCTGAGACCAGAGAAGCACAACTGAGTTCTGTCAACCCGCATTCTTGCAATCTGAAAATAGATGAAAACATGTGAGCTGAAGTTGATAAATTGCTGGAAATATAAACAAATTAATAAAAATGTAGAAATGAAATAAATTCACTGATTGTAGAAACATGATGAACTGAAGTCAGAGGAGAATGGGCTGACTGGTGTCAGAGTGGGCTGGTTGATATAATCTATCAGCCTGTTGTGTGTAAGACAACAACGTCTGGACTAAGTTTCTATAGCAACCAGTTGGTCAGCTCTGTCCTGTCTTCATCTCTTCCCCTGCTGGTCAGTTTTCACGTGGTTTTAATCAGTGCCAGGTCATCCCACAGGACTATATGTAATGATACTGTGGATCTGAGATTATGGCTTTGTTCTACCAGAAAAACGGTTCTGCATTCTGTGGGTCCATTAAACATCAGACGTCCTAGAACCCAGTCTGGGAACTGGTTAGATGACAACACTGGTTCTGCCAGGAGGTGGAAGACAGACTGATCATATTAAAGGATTGCTGGTGTCATAACTAAAAACTGTTAAGGATGTCAAAGAAAACGTGTCTCTGATGTGATGATTCAAATGGTCATGATCTTTGGGTTTTATTTGTTCTTAATGCCACACACAGACTGGACTGAACCCTGACCTGCTGCAGGTGAAACTTTTTGCAGCATTTTATTGAGAGTCACCTCCACTGAGGCCCAGATAAGTCTTGGTGCCCTGCTTTGTCGTCTTTGACAGCTTTGAACGTGTGGCTATCATCTCTGCAGGAGGTGGTCAGACATTTAAAGCCAATAGGTTCTCCACCTGATGCAGCTCCTCTTGAATTATTCACAGAAGTCTTCTTCAGTGTTACACTAGAGGTCTCCAACACATCACTAACTAGCAACCAGTAGCTTCCAGAGCCTTTTTCAGTAACTCGCCAAGGGGGTAATATCAAAAATGGTCAAGAAAACAGCATTTGTCCATTGGTGAAAGTAGACAGAGATAAAGTTTAGTGGCAACACAAATTTGACATCAGAAACATCATCTCTAAACTAAAACATGGTTTCTGACCTCAGTTTTTTTATTTTGCAGCGAGGAGTACATAGGAAACCACAGAACTCCTTCACTCCAGAATCTTTCAGGTCTTTGTTGCCACTCAGGTCCAGTTCTGTCAGACGGGAGGGGTTGGACTTCAGCGCTGAGAACAGAGAAGACCAGCTGGTCTCTGATAAACAGCAGCTCTCCAACCTGAACAAAGAAAATATGTTAGTTAAGCCAACAGGAGGGAGGCTAAAACTGAATTATGAACAAAAAAACAATAAAAACTTAAAAATTAAATACATTCACTGCATGTAAAAATCATACAAACACAATGGACTGACTGGTGTCAGAGTGGGATGGCTGATAAAGTGTATCAATCTTTAAATCACCTAGTGTGTGAGACAACAACGTCTGGACTAAGTTTCAATAGCAATCATGATTTATCTGCATCCAATTCACTGGAAGCTCATTTTTACTTAAAGCTCCTGAACTGGATGATTAGCAATCCATAGTTTTCTGACCACATGGCTGCTTTATTAGAGATGAACCTGTCTAGGTCTAAAGCTAAAGACAAGATCACGATGCTGAGAGGTCAGAGGTGGCTGAAGCTGCAGTAAATGAAAACGCTGAAGAACCATTGGTGGAGAAAAAATATGCTGATGGAAGAACTTATGGGAAATAAAATGGAGGAGCAATTCTTAAAAGATGGTGTGATGGTCAAGTATCACATCAGGCTTCTATTTTTGGCTGCTATTATAGGTTCTCTGTCTTAGCTTCATCCCTGTTTTCCATGGATTGGTTGAAAACTTTTCCCGATGTCCCTCCTAACACTAATGTACCTAAGCATTACTCTTCCAATCCAGCATGTTGCACACATTATACACAGGTTACTTGATGACAATAAGTGTTGGAAGACATTGACTTATTTTCCTAATTTTTGTTCATCAGTTTAAAGTGAGAAGAATTGAAAATGTTAAGTCTGAAAGTCAGAAATAAGAAAAATAATAAATTTATGAGGTAAGGCATTTTAGAAATAATATTCTGACAGACAAGAGGTTGTTTTAAAAGATAATGCATCAGAATAAAATAATTATTTACAATAAGTGTTAAAATATCAGTGAACACAAACTTCAAACTCTTCACTATGCTGACTGAAGACTTCAGGATCTCACACAGATGCTTCATTCCAGAGTCCTTCAGTTTGCAGAACTGACTTATTTCCAGTTCGGTCAAATGGAAGGTTTTGGGCTGCAGAGCTGAGGCCACAACTTCACATTCAGTCTCTGAGAGCCAACAGCCACCAAGTCTGTGATTAGAGAAGAAATAGTAAGTTGTAATTACAATCACACAATCTGTTATAAACACACAATAAAATATGATAAGGTGCAGCTGTAGTGGTCTGCCCATTGTCTCAAAGAACAAAGGTGTTAGAAGAAATGGTTGCTTAAGTCGTAATGGTCCAAGTTTCCATAAAACCTAAGCAGAGATTTTATATAACAGCTAAAGATCCTAAAAGGTGAATCATGTGGTCGCGGCCCAATGAGTGAAGAGGTGTTAGAAGTTTAAAACGTGTTTCCGGATGATTGGGTCTTTCATATAAAACAGAGACTTTTCTAGAGTTCTCAGCATTTTCTATTAATTTCAATATAAGAACTGATAAAAGTGGGATATTTTTTAAAATGATTAAAAAGAAAAATCTCTAAATACCAAACGTTATTTGGTATTTAGCGTTTGCTGTCCTGGATGAGCAGAACATTTAGATATTTGAATGGTTGAAATAGTCCAAAGGGTGAAGGAAGATGTTAAAGGCCAAAAAATGTCTAGAAGCAATCTCTTGAAGAATGAAGAAGAAACAGGAGGACAGCTAGGCCAAATCAGCACTCAGACCATGAAGACATGTGGACTTACACAGCCTTCCTGCAATTTGTCACAGCTGGAACCAGTCTCTGTCGTCCACCTGCTGTTGTGTTGTACTTCTCTGGGTTCAACTCATCAAGAACCTCCTCTGACATCTGCAGCATGTAGGCAAGAGCCGAGCATTGGACCTCTGAGAGTTTCTTCCCTGACTCCAGGAGCTGTTGAATCTCCTTACAAAAGGAGAGGTTATTCATCTCCATCAAACAGTAAAAGATGTTGATGCTTCTATCAGGAGAGATATCACCAGTGTTCATCTTCTTCAGATTGTCGGTGATCCTCTGGATTGTTGCTGGGCTGTTCTCTGTGTGACCCATCAGGCCTCCTAAGAGTTTTTGGTTGGACTCCACAGCGAGGCCATGAAGGAAGCGAACCAACAGGTCCAGGTGGCCATTTTCACTGCTGAGGGATTTCTCCATGACCTTCTTCAGGAACTCATCCAGTGAGCAGTCACGGTCTGTTTTCTTCAACAGGTTCATGAAAAAAGTGAAGAAGTAATACAAATATGAGTGGTCATCTTCTTCCATGAACATCTTCATTACTTCTGTATTCCTTGTGGTGAAACTGTGGAGCATGCAGACTGAAGCCAGAAACTCCTGGAGGCTCAGATGAACGAAGGAGTAGACCGAGGTTTTGCCCATCCCCGTCTCCTCTTTAAAGATCTCAGTGAACACTCCTGAGAAAGAAACATTTTTGATCTCTATGCCACAATCCTCGAGGTCTGATTTATAGAAGATGAGGTTTCCATTTAGCAGCTGCTCCAAAGCCAGTTTTCCCAGAGACTGAACCATCTTACTGATGTCTGGATCTTGTTCAGCTCCTCCATCATACTTTTTCTTCTTGATTTTGATCTGAACTACCAAGAACTTGATGTACATCTCAGTAAGGGTCATGGGCAGCTCTCCTCCCTTCTTGTTCTTCAACTCATCCTCCAGAACATCAGCAGTGATCCAGCAGAAGACCGGGATGTGGCACATAATGTGAAGGCTTCGGGATGCTGCGATGTGTGATATGATCTTGTTGGCCTTCTCCTCATCATCTCTGAATTTCTTCCTGAAGTAATCCTCCTTCTGTGAGTCGGTGAACCCCTTGACCTCTAAGACCATGTCAATAAAGTCAGGAGGGATCTGATTGGCCGCTGCAGGTCGCGTGGTTATCCAGAGGAGAGCAGAGGGAAGCAGTTTCCCCCTAATGAGGTTTATCAGCAGAACATCCACTGAGGTGGACTCTGTAGCATCAGTCAGGATCTCTTCGTTGTAGAAGTCCAGAGGAAGTCGACTCTCATCCAGACCATCAAAGATAAACAGAACCTGGAACTGTTCGAAGCTACAGACATCTTTGGTTTTAATAAAGAATTTATGAATTAGTTCCACCAGGCTGAACCTTTTGTCTTTCATTGTGTTCAGTTCTCTGAAAGTGAACGGAAATATGAACTGGATTTTCTGGTTGGTTTGGTCTGCAGCCCAGTCCAGAGTGAACTTCTGTGTTAAGACTGTTTTCCCAATGCCGGCCACTCCCTTTGTCATCACTGTTTTAATTGGTTCGTCTTTTTCAGGTTGGGGTTTGAAGATGTCTTCTAGTTGTATTGTTTTTCCTGGTTTGCTGGTTGCTGTTTCAATCTGTCTGATTTCATGTTCATTATTAACCTGTCCAGTTCCTCCATCCAAGATATAGAGCTCTGTGTAGATATCATTTAGAAAGGTTTTCTTTCCAGCTTCTGCAATGCCTTCACGGAGACATTGCAATGTCTTCTTCAGATATTCTTTGTGGTCATGTTGACACTGATGAGAAAAATCTGAACAAAGAAGCAAAGATACAAGAGGAAACACTTCAGCAAATTAAGACTCACACTAAAAGTATTGTTTTTATGTCAAGTTATTTAAATGAGGGAGTCATTGCAACTACAGACCGTGAGGAGAATTTAATTCAGACAAAACCTGAGACTGAAAATGGCAGACATGAAAAGAAAAACATAAAGAGAGAAAATTGTACAACTTTGCCTATTGATAAATGGACTCCCGTACATGAATTGTGCTGAGCACTCCAAACCATTTTACACAAAAGGTCACCTTGTTCCTTTCATGCGCATCTGCAGAAAAAACTTTTCATAGATTTTGACCCACAGCTCAGCAGAAGGTGCGTCAGACCATAGAGCTCTACATGTTCTTATTCTAACTAAAGTCCGTCACCATTTCACCAAATTATGTCTGCTAAATGGGCAGGACAAACTTGGCAGAAAGACTAAGATGAAGCCCAAGGAAAGGAGAATAATGGTGAATGTGGAATGGAAGTTCTTTGGAGTGAAATGAATTCCTAGAATCAGATAAGTAAAATGATTCATCCAAAAGATTGGGTCTTTTCAGGCAGACATCACTTCATGTCTGCAGAGGGTTGTTGTCTAAATATTTAACCCACAGATTTTATCCCCGCCTTGTCAGTGAATGCAATATTTCTTTTATCTATGAAATACGCCTTTATACCCTTACTAATCAATGCTTTATTTGAGGACAGTGTGAGCATCTTAACATGTGCTGTGATATAAACTAAAAAGACCAACCCCTAACATCATTAAATTCACAAAGAAGCGATTCCGTGGTCTGCTCACATCAACAAACAGTTTTCCAGCTCAATAGGTCTGAGCACAGGTAGCATTGTTCTGCTCTGCCTTTATGTTGACTCAGACTTTTAGGATATAAGCCACTGACTAATGAGTTCATCAAAAGTTGACTGATCTAACTGATCAACTAACATTTAATTGATAAGCAGCCATTTTCTTAAAACCCTGAGTTTTCTCGTGCATCAAGATCAACAGCTTCACTAGGTTGATTACCAATGAATAAATCACGCCCAGATGATGTCTTCTGATGATTCTGGGCATCATGTGGTCTAAAGATCCTGAACCAGGCTTTGCTGAGGGTGAAGGGTTTCTTGTCTAATGTGCCTCTGGTCCAAGCATCTGAAATCCAGAAGGATTTGAAGTTCTCCTGTCTGTTACTGACCTTCAACTGGAGTTTTGGGACTCAGCTCACTGAGCTTCTTCACCAGATCATTTCTGTTGATCTTTTCCATAATAATCATCATAACTGTTACAGCTCCAGCATACTGGTATTTCTGCACCATTAGGTCCACGACGTCGAGCCTCTTCGCCATCTCCAGCTTGGAGGTTTTGATGGGATCCATGCCATTCCAGATCTCTCTCTTTAGGTGCCATTTGAAGCTATCAAATTCATTATCAACTATATCATCCAGGATGCCAGCAAGTGTTTCGTCCTCACACATCTCGACCTACAACACAAATCAGAAGATAATCTCTTAGTTTTTCTTCTAATCAGAGGCCTCCTTCAAAAGTGTACAGCTTTCACACTGAAGTTTGCTGTAGAGAGAAATTCTGAAACTTGCACAAAAAATGTACATACTATGAAATCGTGTGCAGACATCACCATGGACATGTCAGAGCACATGGATTTACAGTCAGTTGAAGTCTGAGCAGCTGCTCTTGCATTCCTAGCTGCTTGATGTCCGTCCATAACCAGCAGAGGTGTGACCAAGTCAGTGTTGTGCAAGTCTCAAGTCTTTATCCTCAAGTCTCGAGTCAGTTCTCAAGTAAAGACGGTCAAGTCAAGTTAAGTCTCAGGTCAAGGCAGGCAAAAGTTGAGTCAAGTCCCAAGTCTGAAACTTGGAATTTCAAGTTTCTTTTGTGTGTTCTGCAGCTTATGCACACATACGTACGCAGTGTGGAGAGACAGGGACGGTCTGGATTTGTTTATATAGAATGAGTGAAATGAATTAATGGGGCCCACTTTATAAATAATATATAAAGTGCTGCCCACTTTATATGTCATAAAGTGGGGCTCACGTTATAATACATAAAGCAGGATATATTGAGATATTTATAACTCAATTCTGTTCAAGTAAACAGGTTCAAGTCCAACTCAAGTCCTAAGTTATTGGTGCAAAATTCAAATTCTAGTCCAAGTCTCTGAACTTTTTTTCCAAGTCAAGTCTAAAGTCTGGACTTTAGACTTGACTTTAGTCTAAAGACTTTGAGTCTCAAGTCTGAACTTGAGTCCAGACTTGAGACTCAAATCCACTCAAGTCCAGACTTGAGTCTGACTTGAGTCCAAGTCATGTGACTTGAGTCTCCACCTTTGGTAATTACATCTACATGAAGTCGTTCAAACCGTAATATACAGATGTATAACTGGGAAATAAAATTCCTCTTTAAACTGCTGGAGAATCACAGATGGATAGGGATTTAAATTATGAGATGCTGAGACATGCTAAAGTCTGAAATATTTCTTGTTTCATCATCAGAAGAATAACAAAACCTTCATGAAGAACTAAAACAAAATGTCTCTGAAGTTTGACAATAAGAGAATGGATATGGGCACTAAATGTTTCTTTCCTCTATACCTACTGTACGGAGATGATAGTTGATTTGCAACAACAACAACTGAAGCATCTAATCTGTGCAATGTAAAAAAAAATGTGTATGCTTTACGGTAAAATACTGACAGCTGTACTAACCCAGAATTTTACAGGATTTTACCATTTTTATACTGTAAAATTCTGGCAACCACAGCTGCTGGTATTTTACTGTAAATTAGAGACGTGTTTGTTTCACAGTATGATTCTCTAGTTACACTGAGTAGTCGGATATATTGAGATTCCTTCCTGCAAATTATCATTTTCAGAATTGACTAAGGCAGACGTTACTAATTTACCGTCCGGAAAATAATCTCTGTTCTGAAAGAAGGTTCAGCAAACTCTTTCTAGAAAATCATGTTAATCAAGTATAAGTATTTAATAGGGATATTTTTTAAAAAACAAGGAAGCCAAATAAATAATCTGTTTCTCTTGATCTTATCATGCCTGACTCACCTGAAGCCCCTCCCCTCCTCCTCACAGCTAATACATCATTTTAGTTTGACTAAACTACAAAAATTGAGTTTTAAAATATTCACTGCGGTTCAAAAACTTCAAAGACAAGAAACCCTCTCAAGAGAGGAGGGAAACAAGAAAAATGTGAAGTAAACACTCACCATGATTCAGATTTTTGGTTCTCCTTCTGTTCTGCTCACAAATGGCGTCTGAGCCAAGCAGACTGGTTTCTCCTGATCTCATTATACCTGACCCACCGACGCCCCTTTCTTTCAGAAAAGGTATGTACATCTGTGTTGCAACATGTTAGGAATCCTCTCTGATAATCTTTGCTTTACAAGAAAACAAATGTAGATCATCACTGAACCTGATAAGCACTGCAAAAACACCAAGCCTTACAAATCTTATCTTTTGATCTAGTTTCTATAGTGCAAACAGGTGAGTGCACTTCAAATACGACAAAACTAACTTACAAGTAACTTTTCAGACAGACATAGGAGTTTGTTCTAAGCACATAATTCATTAATATTGATTTTAAAATGTGTTAGTTGCACTGGCAGATTATTTCACTTAAAACATGGAAAATATCTTGTTACAAGACTTATAACAAGACATTCTTCATGTTTAAAACACATTTTAGGATTTCAGTCCATCTACATTGTGCCCTCGTTCTACCCAACAACATACAATAATAACAATAACAATAGTTGCTCAGTATCAGGGTTTGCTGCAAAGTCAGTGACTCGATGTAACCAGCTGGGTTTCCTCAGATTGACAAAACAAACTTCTTACCAATTGAAATAAACAATAAACTTTATTGCATTGTTCAGTAAATAGGATAGACCCAGGATGAGTGTTTTTGAATTTGAATCTGCATGATTTGATTAAACTGAATATAAACCCAATGTCTTTGGTCGAGTGTCTTTACAGTACATTTGTTGGGAATTTATGCCTTATAAATAAACCCAATTTAATTCATTTAACATCTTGAAAAATGTTAAAAATGTTTTTTTTAAGTGAAGCATGCATTTTTCTTAAATAAATGTATTAATTTGTGTAAAAGCTTGATGTTATTCCTCATGTAGACCTGACAATCTGATAACATTTTGGTAATGTTTTCATGAAATATATACTTATTTTATTTAAGTGTTGCAGTGTTATTAAATGAAAATAATATATGTAGTCATTTTAATTATAATTTTAATATGTGCATTATTTATTAATCTCATGACTTTTTACCTTATAAAAGTTCTAATGCAGACTGGGTTTGTTCCAACATCAATTCATTACTGCAGGTCGAACCTATGCTGCCATCAAGTGGCCGTATTTTGCAATTACACTTCTATTTAGGAAGTTGAAGTTTAGCATTTTGACCTGCAGGCACCAAATGAGGTTAAAATAGTTTTAGTTTCCACCATAATATGTGTAAGAAACATGTAATATGAAATAAAATAGAGCTTGAATTTACCATTAATATGGCAAATAATTTGTTTTTAGGTGTCAAATAAAATTGATGCATTACCACATTTCCTGCTGAAACACTTTATTTTCTTAGTCCCTAAGGCTTTAATGGGACACCTGACTGTGTTTATATATTTTACAGGTGTCTTTAGGTTTGGTTTACTCTGTTAATGCTACGCAAAGCAACACTTTCAAAAAACGTTGCCACTGGGAACCTGCACCTTAACATCTTTATGTTCTCAAAACATTATTTG